>JAWWES010000051.1:14598087-14709328 GCA_035583135.1 Lophotriccus pileatus
GTGACCTTGAAGGCTCCGTTATCTCTCTGGCTGCAGTTTCTAAGTTTCTTTTGCAAAGTCCTTTTAAGTCTTTTTTTATTTCACTCACTCCGTTCCATGTCTGGATCAGGGGGGCTTCAGTGGTTGCTCCTGCCCCCCGCCCAGGGCCCGGGAAAGAGAGAAGCCTGGCCCCCCTTAGGGGGCCTGGTACGTCTCCCTCGCATGGTTCCTCAATTTCCAACTGCGCAACTAGTCTTCTCTTCCAATTTTCTTAAAGATGTAATTGCCAAAAGGCATTACCAAAACTTCTGATTGGTTTTGTCCCGGAAGTTCACCTGGACAAACCACTCACAGTCCCTCAAAGAGGGGGAACCCTTGCTAACCCACGACAGTCATTAAAAAACATCTGACAGTCCACTGCTGGGGAGGGTTTGGGGTTTTATGTGTGGAGGAGGAGGAAATGTTGCATGTGATAAGAGGAGGATAAATGTAAATGTTAAGTTTCTTCTATAACTGTGGGACATAGAAAGGGCGAATGACACCCATGGTAAATATTTATTAAAACGTCTCACTGTTGTGATTTTGACATTGAGAAACGTTTTGTGGAAAATCTGAATGGCCAGGGCTGGCTTCCAAGGCATATGAGCAGACTGAGCAGTGGCAGTGAGTCATGCTGTCACCCACCTCTTGCCTGTCTTTTGTAGGAAATGATGCTCTGGTGATACACCAAGACATCATGTCCTGAACTGTAATAAATATTGGTAATGGCAAAATTGCCACTTCTAGATTTTTTTTTTTCCTTTCACTTTCTAAGGATGTGTGAGAGGGGTGTTCAGAAAAATATTTCTGCCTTACAGTTCTAGTTGTGTTTAAACTTCTGTAAGCTGTGCCATAGGCATTACTGAAAGGGGGCTTTGGCCTGAGTTCCACTGGGAATTTTCTTACCTGAGAAGGACAAGCAAGTCTTGGCTCACCATCAACATTCTTCACTTAGATTCCTTCTTGACCATTTCAAGATATGTGGTTTGAATACTTTTGTTTTATTTGGCTTCATCTGCTCCCCTCCAGCCAATTCCCCTGATTTATTAAATAGATCTTGGCACTGATCCCTGGCCACAACTGAGCAATGTGCAATACAAACTCAGGAAGAGGAACAAAGGTGTCGCAGAGATTACTGTGCATTGCCTTTGTCCTGCTAGATATCAGACCAGTCCCCTGGCATAACAACCTGTAGGCTACTCTAACTGCAGTGCTTACAAATCACTGTGCAACATGGGCTTTGCAGCTGGTATGTTTCATGAATTGGATGGTATTTTTTACTCCAGTTACAGAGAAGAGCTGTGCATGTAAAGGCTCTTGACTTTAGTGCTACTCCTTTTATGTACCTG
Source organism: Lophotriccus pileatus (assembly GCA_035583135.1). NCBI lineage: Eukaryota > Metazoa > Chordata > Aves > Passeriformes > Tyrannidae > Lophotriccus > Lophotriccus pileatus. The sequence continues at coordinate 14,599,455 of JAWWES010000051.1, forward strand.
TGATGATGGATGGAGCATGTGATCTTTAAGAAAATTTTGTGCCATCAGTGTATTATAGGTTAGAGAAAAATTGGCTGTCAGTGTGCAATAGACTAAAATGTGTGTGTGTATATACACCTGTACTCCTTCTAGTCTGCCTGGTGAAATACTTCAGTGAAATCATCATTGCAAGAACTACTGCAGACATACAAAAGACAACAAATAATGAAAAATACTTGGAACCCAGTCCTCCTCAGCATCCTGAAACTGATGGAACTAAAGGGATCTGAGAACAAAATGTAGTCTTAAAAATAATGTTTAGGAAAATCACTGTACGTTTTATGCAACCCATTAGTTCGATCACTGCAGTTACTGAGGTGATAATACTAATTCTGGATCTTCTAATCCTTGCAGTAGTGGTTTATTTCCTGTTGTCACAATAGGTGCCAACTGGGATGGTTTTGTTCAGGGGATTTCAGCAGTTAGGAGGTACTGATTTTTGGAAAATCTAGTCAATTACTTTGATACCTACTAAGAACTGATGTCTAATCTTTGCCATGGAACCAAATTTAATGCTAAGGTGTAGAATTTTCTCTCAGAACCCCCATATTTCTGCTGTAAATACATTAATTTCAGTAGGTTTATTCCATTGTATGTTGTCAGTTTAGGAGTGTCTCTGGCCATGATGTGAATGCAAAACAGAGTTGACCTTTGAGCTTACTGCTTGTTCCATGCATACTAAGCAATCTGAGAGTACTTTCTCATCTGCTTTCCTCTGATTGTCTCTCAGAGGACAGAAAGTACTTGAAACTATATAGATATACAGCAGAAATAAGGTCAGAAATGCCCACCCCCTTCACCTCTCCAAAGTGCAAAACTAAGGGATTGCTCAACCGTAGCTACTTGCTCAACTTGAGCTGGGAAAAACTGGTATCAGACATAAAAATAAAAGATTTTAGAGGGGTAAACAAACCTGTGTCAGTAACTTAAGGTTCATACTCAAAACCTGGAAAGTTGGCTGTTGAAATAGGTCAGAAAAGCAGTGCTCTAAATATATTTTTTAAGTGTTTAACGCATAGCATTCATGTTGAAATATGGTGGGTTAATAGCTTAAAATATGAGTTTAATGTCACAGTTGTGGTGATAAGTGCAATTTCATGGCACGCTAATAGATGGGTGCAGCTCAGCAGCATGAAGGGTATGAAGAGATGAGTGTGGGAGGAGGAATGTGTGGTAAAAATACTGACCTTACTGTCCAGGAGTAACAAAAAGCTGAATTTTACTTTTTCTCAGCTTCATAACATGTGTTATGTGGGCCTGAATGTTCACAGATACATTCCTAAATACTCAAATCCTGGCACTATGTGTATTCAGCTGGACATGTGCCTTATAAGTCATCTGATCCATCACAGCCTAATTCAGGGTGGAAGGGTCTCTTTTCCACCACCTACTCAAAGCCTGCCCCAGGCCATGAGGGCTTTATCCAGTCTAGCCTGGAAAACATCAAGCGCTGGAGTTGCACAGTGTTTCTGAGAACCCCTTTCACTCTGACTCCTCTTTGTGAAGAAGTTTATTTTCATCAAGCCTGACTCTCACTTGTTTCAGTCTGTGCTGGTTTTTTCTTGTCCTCCAAGAATGCACCACCACAAAGGGCCTGACTTTGTCTTCTCAGTGATCTCAGAGGTGAAAGGGTGACTAAGTCTCCCAGAAGCCAGGTTAACGTTGCTCTGGGGAGTTTGTTTTTTGAGTATATACCTTGCCTTGGCTTTACTAAAGCAAGAGCTGTATCTTTCTCTGCCTCTCAACCAAAGGTAACATATTGTTGTCAGGAGGTGGGAGCCAGTACTCCTCTCACACGTTCCTTTCTTGATTTCCTTCTTACTTTATTAAAAAAGAACATAAATGCTCTAAATATAAATACAGTCCCGCAGATTATCTGTGGAGGACTAACTATGGTCAGAGTCAGAGCTGCCACGTCAAGGGAACTGAATGGAAGACTGAAATTCTGTGTCTGAATCTGATCTGGCAGTTTTGCACTGGTGAATCTCTGACTTCCACTGCGTTCCTGTTTCTAGTTTGAGAACTGAAAATGATCCGTTATATCCATCTCCCAATGCTGGTCAGTCTGTAGGGAATAAAGAGGGATGAATTTCATTTTATTGGTGCATCACAAATGATCTTGGTTTTCAGTTTAATGGAGAGCTTTGTGAATATCCTTTGTTAGATGCATTTTAAGTATTTTTAGGTATTAGGAAATGAATTAGCGTTTAAAAAAAAGGGGAAAAAACACCAACAAACCTGTAGTTTAGTAGATGATATAGACAGACAATAGAACAAGCTTGAACATTTCCAGTGATGATAAAAGATGCCTTGGTGTCCCCTTTGATTGTGCTTTTACACTACATCTGACAGTCTGCTAGATCTGCTTTTTAAGCAATGAGCTACGGTCTTGATATTTCTGTGGTTGTGTTACCTTCAGAGGAGACTTTTGTATTAATTGACAGCATGGGGAAAATTCTTTTGTGTTCCTTTTTTTTTTTTTCCTTACAGGAAGAGTTTAAAAAAGAAAACCTCTTGTAAAAATTCCACCTCATACCAAAGGATTTTGTAGATGCTTATCATCGAAGGGCAGGACTCTGAGAAAAGAACCTCGGAGGGTTGTGAACTGCCACGGAAGTGGTAACAGTGTACAAAGGACTCCGTTTGTGTGTATCCTGTTTTTTGTAGTCGTAGGAAAAACTGTGTTGTCTGGCATTTGAAGTCAGAGAAAATAATGGGTTTATTCAAAATAGCTGTGTGTTTTTTAATGATCAGCTGGCTGTAGGAACGCGGCTGAGCATATCAAACAGCAGCCTCCGTGAACGTTTGGTAATGAAATCTTGGAGCAGTTTGAAACTGGAATGTACCAAAGGCACGTGTGCTCCAGCGAGCAGCCGCCTCTGCTGGTCAGCTAATCTAATGAGGGGGGAAAAATTGTGTTACAGAGAATGTCATAATGCAAAATGAAAATCTTGGATCAGCATCAAGAGAGCTTTATTGGAATCCAACGTTTTGTACTGCAGAGGAATGACATTTAAGTTTTTTTTAATAACAAGGGAGGAGGGAGAAAAGGAAAAGATGTGAAATGAAAGATTGGAAATAGCAGAGGAGATTATTTAAAGCACTGTGACATCCATGCAAGGGTGTAAAGACATCCTGGGTGTACGGTGGGGAGGGTGTGTAAAAGGTGTGGGAAGGAACTTCCACCAGGCTTTCCTTTAATGCCTGTGCAGAACAACAATGAAGGAATCCTTTACAGAATGCCTGTTTCCGAGGGCTTCAGCCAGCTCAGCCAAAGCTCCCATGATTTTTTGGAGAGTGGATTGGTGCCTGGGAGCAGAAAGGGCAAATATATCTTGGTTTGGCCGTGATGTGTTGGGTGGGGCACAGAAGGCTGTGGACTGCCTTGTGCACACCTGCTCCTGGGACAGTGGGCAGTGTTTCAATCCTGTGTCCCGTGTTACACACAAGAAATGTGCATCTGTGTTGTCTTTTACCCATAAGCCCTGTGAGTTGCCTGTCATTCTTTAAGAATTAGAAGCTGTTCATAAAGCAGAATCTTTTGGAAAAAGTGTATATATTTTATGAATGCAGTGCCTGAGTAACGGGATAGTTTTCACCTACAGTGGAGCAGTGTGCTCATTGCTGCTACATTAGTTTGCTTGGTTGGAGAAGATGTCATGAGGCAGTTTAGGGCTGTGAGACAAAATGTTTTCTACAGTATGTTCATCAGTCGCTTAACCCTTTTGTAAGTGACTCATCTGAAAAATATTTTTAAAGCACAATGTAGTTTTAAAGAATGTATTGATAATGGACCAATAGATGTGCCCTCCTCATCTTCTGTCATACAAATCTGAATTTTGTCAGCACTTTCATCTCTTCAAACAATCTCAAATGTTCACTTTCTTGTGCCTTACCTTACACATTAATTGAATACATTGAAATTTGTTGAGAAGGATGATTTAAAATAGGCTTTTGCATTCTACCTAGGCACTTTCGGATATTATAGACATTCAGTGCACAGTATACTTACTACCTGTGAATTTATTTAGTTCCATCCCACTATATTACAGTGTTGCTAATATCATGTTTCTCACGGTCTTTACAAAAAACCCACTATCAGATAATGATTTGGAGGTCTCTCACATACTATTTTATATCAGTGTTTCTCACCAAGTCTGTCTCTGGACAGATATTAAGATGTAAATCTGTTTATTTCAGTGAGGCAGACCCTTTTTTCACTGGCTGGAAATCTGTGCCACTCTATGCACAGTATTGTTCTTTGCATTTATATACGTACCAGAAGGTGCAGTGTCAGACACTATAGGCTGCAAGCTTAAAAAAATATTAATTAAATACCTGGGAACTGAGAATTGTGTGCTAAAGTCCCACAGATTATGTGGTGAGGTTTAATCTCAGTCAGAGAGCGGAATCTTAATCTGTGTTGTCCTCATAGAAGCACAGATGTTCACTGAGAGATGGCCAGTGTGAGATGCTGCAGACGGGGGTGCCTCTGGATTAAATTGTTTGTAATGACAAGTGGAACAGGTGTAAAGATCACTATGATAATGCCAACTTGTATTGCCAGACCATTCAAAAATTGAGATCTGAGCTCTAAGCACTAAAAACTTCAGATGCTGAAGACCCAAGAGCAGAATTTTGCCTTTAAGCTTTAAAAATAACTAGGTAGGTGAATGGAGTCTTCCAGTGTAATTTATCCTGTAATTGTCTAGTTATTACATAATATCATAACAGCAAACTAATACTGAAAGATAAGTTCCTGTAAATTACTAATTTTTTACTGAGGGCTGTGAAAGCATCACTGGGTGCCTCATGTTCTTTGAAGAGCCTGTGTTCTTTCTATAGTAATCTAATGCTTTTAATTTTCCTTAACCCTTTTCTGGCATATGCATGACTCTTCTGGGAGAATGGCTCAGACACCAGCCCTGTGTTCTGTAAGAACACTCATGCTCGTTCTGCCAGACAGGTTTCATTTCTTCTGTGCAGCAAGTTTAAAATCCCGTCATGTTTACGGCCCTCATCTGTCATCATTTCTCCCCAGCAAACCTCTTCTCAGTGACTTCACTGCTTCTCCCAGTTCCATAGGTGGAGATGGTTTGAGTGGATATCACCAAAATGAGAAATGTGGCTAAACCTGGTGATTCAGAGTAGGAGGAGATAATGTGGTAACTCAGACTATTTTAAGCATTCTGTTTTGTTCATCTCACTCCAAATGTATCAGGCACTGAAGAAAGGATAGTGGTATTTGTGGTCCAGTTTCTCCTGTGCATAGTCAGGTTGTAAATAAAAAGATCTGCATTATGGAGATATAAATAAAAAAACCCACAGGCGAACTTCTCTTATCTTAACTCTATTGTCATGGAGAGAATAAAGTTGTTCTCAGAAGAAACAGAAAGGAAAGAATCTGGTTGAATATGGTGTCTCTGAAGTGTTTCTGTTATGCCTTCTTACTGCACTTCTGCTTTCTCTACCCCTAGCTTTCTTTGGGAAGTACCTAAATGAATACAATGGCTCCTATGTGCCTCCTGGTTGGAAAGAATGGGTTGGATTACTTAAAAACTCTCGATTTTACAACTACACACTCTGTAGAAATGGAGTGAAGGAGAAGCATGGATATGACTACTCCAGGGTAGGTCCTATTGATTTATTTCTATTAACATTTGGACGTGACCACAAGAAAGCTGCACTTCATGGTTTCAGTCTAACTAAAGAATTCTTTTTGTACTTGAAAGCTGGTACATGTAACATTATCTACAACCCCCAACAGCAGCAGTGTTTGGACATAGTTATCTTCTATTCTGGGAGGCTAATGGTACTGAAAATGTCATTAGCAGCAATGGAAAGAAGCAAAATGTCCTGAGACTGTATTAGGTATTATGAGCTGAAGATGTGAAAATGGATTTAAATGCTGTATGAGAGCTATTTCTGTGCTTTGTACTTTAATTATTGTGTGACTCGGATTTTCATCTGTTCCATTGGTATAGAACTGTCTTCAGTGGAGTTACACAAGCCTTACGGAGATAAGAATCCAGTTTCCTCCAGCTAGACTCATCTCTTTAGTTTAAGGAACTTGTTTCACAGCCACAAAACGGTGGAGAGTACCTAGAATCTTGCTGCAACTTAGGATGATTCTGAATGAGGGGAGAATGTAACTATTACGTTTATATTTCCATACATACGGGTGCAGATGTTTCCTAATATCTTCTCAAGGATGGTTATACCCTGACCAAACTTACAAAAAGGCTTGATAGTCATTGTCAAATGCAGCATCATGTTTTATCTCATCCACCACGTTACAGCTCAGAACCTGTTTGCAGTCAGGAGCACATTTATTTCAGCCCAAAGCATTCCTTTCCAAAGGAACCAGCTTTAGTGGAGTCCTAAAATGGGCTGAAGTGATTCCAAAGTACGAAGGTAAATAAATCTATCCATAAACTGCTCTGGTGTATAACATAGGAAGTAGACTCACTCTGAAGAGATTTGTAATGTGTGTTTGTTTAACAGGGACATGGTTTGCTTTCTCTTCTTGGGCACAACTCCTGCCTCTGTGTTTGTTTTCATTAGCATTGTGTTCACAGTCAGTATTTCCTTTAAATGGTTGGTATCTGTGATTTCCTGTCTGTGATTTCCCCTTTCCTCTGCCCTATTTGCCTTTTTTAATTGAATGCACTTTGTGTTGAAAGATAAAATTTCAGTCTTCTAGGGTTTCCTTTTCCAGCACCAGCTATTAAGGGGAAGGGGCAACTGCTGTACAGAATTATTTATCTTCTATTTTCCTTCTGATCTATGAAGAATGAGAGAGAGCTAATCTTTACAGCTGTGTACCAAAAATGTTATGGTGGAAATTTATTTGAGGAAAGTGATTCCATAGGCACTGTTCTCCATCTCCATCCATTGTACCAAGGAGTCAACAGGAAGCTTTATGTTCCAGTGTCCTCAGCTCTGTTTTGTGTATGCAACACTTGAAAACGTTTAGGTTTTCACTTGTGGTTTTTCTTACCAAGTTTGGTATTAGAAAAAAAAAAAAAAGGCTGATGAAAGTAGAGACGTTTTTATAGTCTTCATATTTGTGCATAATAGACAGCTACAGTGATAAACAGATGACAGCGTGCAGAGCAACAGCACTGGCTAATGTTAACACTGGAGTTCAGATGAACAAACTGAAGTTTATCTTTCTTTCCTGTCATTTTTGTTGCTGGAAACTTAATTTTCCAGCAGTGAACAATATAATCAGATTATATTTTAGCCCTATCGACTTAATATACTTAATTATGTGCCAGTAGAAAATTAGAAAAAAAATATTACTGATTATTCTGCCCTCCGAAGTGACTGCTAAACACATATGCTCTGTAAAATGAAATTATTTCAGATTTTCTTACAGGATATATTCTGCTTTGATTTTTCTTTTTCCCTTTCCATCAACTTTTTCTTTTTTATATGAATTTTAATTTTGTACAGCTACATCCTCTACAGTAAGGAGCTTCAAAAAAACCTGTAAGAAATCAGCTAATTGAAATGTTTCTGTTTGGTCTTTTGACCTGTTAAACAGTGGGTTTGCAGTGATTTTCAGTTTGACCACGTGAAACTTTCATCTTCAGAATGAAGTTGGAAAAACTGTGCTCTTCTATTGGCTAAATCAAAGATGAGTTACACACTTTAAAGTGAGTGCCCAGGTTAAAGAAGATAAACATTTAAGATAAACAGCACTTTTTGAGAGCACTTCAGTATTCCCTCTCAGCTATGAGTATTGTTTCAGGTATTGAAAGCATGTTCAGAAGTCAGTTTTGCTTTGGTCTGTATGAATGGAAGTCCTTCAGCTGATGCCTCTTTTTATCTCCTTTATGAGTGAAAAGATTTCTCAGTAACAGTCCTGAGCGGGGCAGTTTCAGAACAGCCGTGGCTTGTGTTGGGACCAATGTGTAAAGTCATAAATGGAGACTTTGCTGACCTTGTTCTGGGATAGACAGGAATAACCTGGGGAAAGTAAATACAGTCCATGGAAAAGGCTTCCTTTGTTGAATGATAAGCTGAATTCTCAGATCAGGACATTGGCAGCGGTGAAGAGGACCAAATGTCTGAACCACAGACAAAGCTGTACTGAAAAGGAGCTGCAATCCAGTGTGTACCACACATTGTACTTGCTGGCTTGCCTAGATGCAGATGTTATGCCTGTTTTTATATTCTGCTGTGACATGACAGTTGTTTTGTTTTTTTAAGGGTGCAGTTTCATATCCTACTCATGTTTGAGGGGTATTTATATTTGTAGCATTTATATTTCTCCTGTGAAGCAGGAGGATGTGGCTTGTCATTAAAAATGCTGTCTTAAATCCCTATAGCTTTTGCAGATATCAGAAAAATAATGATGATACTTCTTAGAAAATAGAAAGATAGTCCAGCTCTTCTAAAGGAAGTTTTCTAAATTCTCAACAGTATAGAGGTCTATCTCTATCAGATTGTCACTGTAATATTGAATGAGGTATTTGGTCCAATTAACCCCCCATCTATTACTGACTTCTGGTTCAGAGGGAGGTTAAAAAAAACCCCATCAAGCCAATTTTCAAAGCACTTTAATGATGCAAGGTTGGACTATACACCTTGAAGATACTGACTCTGATTTTCTTTTTTATTTTTTTATTAATACCTGGTCATTGTATTTAGCGTTGTGATCTTCATAATGTAATTACCCACTTTGGGAAGAAGGATCTTCTTTTGATCTTCTTTAATGCCATTCATTTCTGAGGAAAAGCTAGAAGCTGTTGCTTTTTATATTTCTAAGTAGTGAAGAAAGAAGGATTTGGTTTTAGTTTTTTTTGGTTTTTTTTTTACTCCTTTCTGAGTGAAGTAGCTCCTTTTTTTTTCCCCTGTTTTTTGTGGCACCTCAGACCTCCCCTTCCCATCTCGCCCTCCAATTTGAAATTCCTTTTCAAGTATCTCATTACACTTTTACTTCTGCTTGCAGGATTATCTAACTGATCTGATTACCAATGACAGTATTACCTTCTTCAGACTATCAAAGAAGATGTATCCTCACAGGCCCGTGCTGATGGTTATAAGCCATGCTGCTCCTCATGGCCCTGAAGATTCAGCCCCTCAGTACTCACATCTCTTTCCTAATGCCTCACAACACATGTAAGGAAAAAACCAAAACCCTTTGATTTTCAGGTTCTGGTGTATGGAATTCCTGGGTAACAGTGTTTTTCTTTATAATACTCTTGGCATAAATATATAAGAAGAGTTTCCAGACTTTTTCTTTGGTTTGTTTGTGTCTCTTCAGACTGGTACAAGTATTTGGAGAATGGCTACAGAATTAATTGGACATTGTTACAGCCTCTTTGGGAATTGAGGCACTGTTTTTATTTTGAGTGGGGAGATCAAAATCTGGTTCTTGGGCTGTAAACTCTTCAGGGGAAGAAACTCCTGTTCTTGTGTGTCAAGTGTATTATTTTATGGGTATTAGCAGAAATCATGTATTATGTAATACTTACTACTACTGTTTCATATATGGAAAGAAGGCAAATGCAGGCCTGCAGGACCAGATGAGACAAGCTATTTCTGAATGAGCTGGTGTGTCTGTCCATGAGCCAATGCAGTGTCTTGAGTGGATCCCAAAAGCAGTATCACCTGGTTCCTGAGTTAACATGTTCCCAAGGTCCACGTTGAGATGGCTCTGGTTTGTGGCACAGGGACATGGTACAGGTACAGCTCCGGAATGTTGCATTGCAGGTATCTCCTTGCATGTGGATAAAATGAGTGGTTCTCTCAAATTCCCTCTTGACATGACTGAAAACATTCCAGTATTTTTCTAATTCCTGGCTTCATGCCTTCATTGATGTTCAACGTTTGTAACTTTCTTCCTGTGTGCCGCTGCCCCCCTTTTTTAAGGGGAATTCTGTCTGATTTTGGATTTGTGAAGGAGCTGGGAACTGATGGAAATAATAATCAGTTGGTGGCCAAAGCTGCTCAGGCCTAGTCCAGAGTCCACTGAACTCCATTTGAGCTTTAATGCCTAATTTAAAATAGAATCTGAGGAAAAAAGCTTCCTTTGTTCTATTGTCTGGTCATTGCATAACTTAGAGTTACATATTTCATTATTTTCTACTGTGCCCAAAGAGAATCTGTGCCATATATCTACAGCAGTGAAGTATTTTGTGTTTGTTTGCCATATTGTGCTCATTTATGTTCTTTGAAATGAAAATTACAGAAATGACCAGTGAGCAACTTCTCATGGCTTATATTACTAGGTTCCTTTAGAAGGCATTTGGATCTGGGAGGTGATAATCATCTGGCTTGCAACAGTCTGTACTGATTTACTTGTTAGTTGAATGAAAAAGAGTAGAAGGATTTGAGGAGGGCCAGCAGCAAGAAATACAGACTACATCTATTTTTCTTTTGCTCCTGATTTAAATCTTATTGTTGACACAAACTAGGTTTATCCTCCTGATTATAAAGTAATTACAGAATTATTTTTTTTATTTCTTTTTAAATTTTGAGTGACTTTTCTTACAGTGATAACAATTATTGTAGTGTCACTTCATGGAAAGAAGTTTTGTTTGTAAAACAAGAAATTACCTTGATAGATTAAGGAACTGTGTTTTTCTTTTGGATGTGAATTTTATGTACATCTAGCACAAAGAAACTGCCAGTCATCTTCTAAGCAATTTTTCCAGCACTGCATAATGATAATAATTGGTAAGGGCTTTTATTGACCCGTGCTTAAGAGTAAATGTAAAAAATGCAGAACATGTGCATAGAGTGAGGGAAACAATGCGAATTGTTCTCTGCCCTGTTTTTCCCCTTGTTCCCATATTCCAGGGAATCCCTCAGTGACAGGTAATCTGTCAATTAAAAAAGGGTTGTAGGCTGTTCTCACTGTTTCATTGCCATGTGGATATGGTAGGGCAGGATCAGAACACAGGGGGAAGGAACACTTAAGGAATTGTCCTAAAGCAGTAAGAAATACCCTGAGCAGTCTTTGCCCAGTGCCAGCCTCAGCAGGCAGGACACCCTGGGCACGGCTCTGTGCCTGTGGAGGTGGCACTGCAGTGCTTGCGATCCCCACTGCATCGTGTGGCAGTGCTGGCAGTGGTTAAAAGCTGATGGAAAGGGATTTAGCACAGAGAGTCAGGGTGCAACTTTGCCTGGGAGCTCTGGGATCTACTTCTGTGGCTAATTGATGTGCTGTTCTCTTGCTGCTTTTGTTCTGCCCTACACTGCAGTCTGTCTCCTCTTCGTTCTGGAGAGCTCCTTTCTGGGTGTGTCTGTGGTCTTGTCATGTCTGAAAATTATTCACAGGGCAAATCCCTCGGCTGCAGGGCTGGTTTTCCTTTATTTCTGCTTCTGCTGTGGGCTGCAGAGAGCACGACAGCTGGGCAGCTTAGCAGTGATCAGAAATGTCACTGCGATGGAAGGGACATTCCCCCCCCCATCTTTTTCAAGGTCAAATGCAATCTGCCTGGGACTTATCTTCTGGGTGCATTTGAAGGAATTATCTTAACCAACTTCTAGGAATGTGACATCTGTGTATTTTTCCCATAAGACAGACAAATCTGTTAAGGATAAGAGGGTTACATTTGTAGTAATCAAAGAAAATCACAGGCTTTGGTTGGATTATGTAGTGGGAGGTTTCAAATCAGCCAGGAAATCACGAAGTAAGCTGAAAAGGAGTTTGCAAAGCATTTTTGATTCATTCTGGGCATCACATAGCAACAGTTTCCATAACTGTCAGCATTTTCAAAGAAGCAATGCCATTATTTCGGCCACAATAACATTCTGAAATTCAAGAGACTATTAACATTGCAGAGAGAATAAACACCAGCCCTGTCCTCCCTGTATGAAGAAGCCTCCACTTGCCACCTATGCGTATTTTTCAGATAGCATCTGACAGAGGCTTTCAGCATAAAGCATTTCACTGGCAGATTATTAGCTTCATATTTATATTAAATCTCTTAAGACTACTTGTCATATTCAAGGATATATTAGATACACAGCATTTTGATGAGAAGTTTCAACTTATATTGCTGTTGTTTATCTTAATAACTCACCCTGCTGCTCTCTTGCATACGCAAAACCAACAGGAGAATTTTGCCAAATAGGGGCTGAATTTATCAGGAAATTCTGTGTTACTAAGAGGAAAGGAATGGAGTATCTGCTGTTCTTTCCTGTGTTACTGTCACCCTCTGGGCTTGTGCATTTGCATAGAGTGAGTTTATTGCTCTGAATGAAAGGAGGAAGCCTAACCAAATTACTTAGGAAAAGTAATCTTTAATACTTTACACTCTGCAGGCAATGTGTTTGAGCCAGGGTGTGAGGAAATTATAAAAAGGTGGTTTTCAACCTTAAATAATAGCAAACTTTAAAGGAATAGACATAGTAGGTAAAAATAATATTTAATATAACTTCTTAGGGAGTTGGTGACGCAGAGAGTTGACACCACAGTAATAAACCCTTATTTAGGTTCAGCTGACCTAGAGAAATATAATAATGCACAGAAAAGCGAGAGCTGGGACTGCCAACATTGTGAAATTCTGGACAATCACTTATATTTTTCCTTATCATTTTAATGGTGTCCCAGGACCATGAGAACTTGGAGGGGCAGTGAATATTTCAGGGGGACATTGAATCCAGTTCTTGGGATTTTGCAGGGACTTTATTGAAGTTTCTTATGATCACAGAGGATTTATTTGGTGGCTGCAATGTACGTTCAAAATACAACCCTGTTTCCCTTCACCCCTGTTTTTCTTGGCAGCTCTTTAAAATCCATGTGCATCCACTTCTGGTGCTCACATGCCATTGGATACCAGTAGGCAGAGTGCCTGTGCTTCTCTGGTGCATGAACCTGAAAATACTCAAGGAGCCAGTCATGCTAAATTCCAAAAAGCTCTTAAAGAGTTATCTTTAAACAGCTTGCACGAGCCGTAGTGTTTGGTGCCGATGTGGACAGAGTGAAAGCACAGCAATTACATGAGGAGGAGCTCTGTGATACGTGCTTCATCCTCATCATACTTGTGGACTTGAAACTTCTGAGGCTGGTCTCTTGGCTTTCAAATGGATCCATATTAGTCTGAAGTCACTGCAAAAACAAGGTGTATTTACTCTTTTCATAGATTTTATTCTCCACAGAGTTGTTTTTTGTTTTCCCATGTTTTATAACATGAAAGTATAAGACATTTCCAAAGAAAATACAGTATTTTCTTGTGCACCTTGGAGAGCAAGTCCTATTGTGTTGATCAAATAGAAATTACTAATATTCATTACTATGGCTTTTTTTCTACTTGGCTAAAGCATTCTGTTTTCATCTCTGTTCCTTAGCACTCCCAGTTATAACTATGCTCCAAACCCAGACAAGCACTGGATCATGAGGTATACTGGTCCCATGAAGCCCATACACATGGAGTTCACTAACATGCTACAGAGAAAACGCCTCCAAACACTCATGTCTGTGGATGACTCTATGGAGATGGTAAGATTAGGGGTGCTCTTTTTTGGTTTTGGGTTTTTTTTTGCTAAACAGGTGCTTGTTTCTTAGTTAAGATTTACCTTGTCCTGTAGATGAAGATAAGGGAGAAAGAAGGACTGCATCAGTTTTCTAATAGTGTGTCATCCTCTCACCTCTGATCATTTTGACTCTTTATTCTGTGTATAAGGATCCTCATCTCCTCAAGACGGGTACCATGAGGTGGTTGGTGTGAGCTGATTTGTTGCCACAGAGCCACTGCTGAGTGAGGGGAAGAGGAAGGGATCACCTGAAAAAAATATATATCATATGTCCTAAAAATGTACCCTCTGATAGAGAAAAGTCATCCTGCAGTCTGTTGGAAATAAACACCTAAATGTGAGCTTGTTCTGGTCCTGTAACACTGAGTTTCTGAGAGAAGAAAACAACAGCAGCAAAAAGTGATGTTACAGAAGTCCTGACTGGAATTATCTCATGGTAAAACCCAGCCCAGGATGTTAAATGTTGGAAATAAATATATTAAGTTGATACATAAAAAAATTTAATTAAATCTGCATTAGGTAACAGTGAGATCTCTTAATGCAGACTGGGTGTCTTCAACAGAAATGTCTGAGTTCACTAGAAACCACTCTGAACAAGAGTGGTTTTGCAGAACTAAAAAGGCAGATTTGAAGGAGTTGCAATTAACTTCTTATCTCTTGGCATTCTTATTCAAAAAAGGTAGAACATAAAATAAGTGGAGTGCTGTAAAGCAAAGATGAGATTATATGTGTGGCATTGCATAAATTTGTTACTAATGTCTTATAATTACTGATTCAGGCAAGTATGATCTCTGTCTCATGTTAATGAACCTGTTCAGATGGTGCAGATTACCAGCATTAGGAGAGATTGGTGATTTTACTATGTTTGGATTTTCTGTTCAGGAAAATGGTTTCACTCTGGGTGATTAACTGCAGGCAAAATCAGTTAAGTTGTTTTTTAGTTCTAATTACCAAGTTAGCCTGATCTTTTCTGCTGAATTATACGTGTCTAATAGTCTTTCAAAACTAAAAAGAAAAAACAACCAAATACCTCACACAAATCAAGAAAACCACCACAAACACACACAAATGAACACAAAGACCCAAACAAAACAACCCATAAAAGAAGCAAAAATAAACCCCCAAACCAACAGCATCAGAGTTTGTTTTCTTCTGTGCTGATGGGTTCTGGCTGTGTGTGAGGCACCGCTTTGCTGGTACCCCACCACCTTCGTACCTTTGCAAGCCAAAGCATCACATAAAAGTTGATCTTTGGTGCTCAAGTTGATACATTTCACATAAAGATGCTCCTGTAAATCTTAGGAAGCAAGCACAGAGTTAAATCTTGTCTTAATTCTCCATGGTGAGAGAGTGTGACTGAGTGTTATTTATCTGGAAGATATTGTGCAAATATTCTGCCTAATGGGGACTCATTGAGTGAGGCAAGATCGTTGAATGCTGCTTAAATACGTGTGAGATTTCAAATGCTGTCATTTTATTAAAACTGTTTGCTGCAGGAAAAAGATGAAGGTCGAGAGAAAATTTCAAAAATGACACCTTGAAACTCTTATCTCCCTGACTGTATGTGTTTGGTACTATCTTGACAGCTCTTATGCAAAATGCTGAACGCAAACACTTGGGAGTGGTGTGCTAATGTGTTCTACCTTAAAAGAGAAAACAGAAATGTGCCTTGCCAAAGCCACGATACCCAGCTAGTAAAATTAGGATGTGATTGTGGATTATTCAGAGAGGTTCATTGTGATAACTCAGTGCCAGCCTGAGCTGTGGGTATTTATTTGTTACTCATAGGCAGAAAATGATAGCCAGTATTCCACATGGATATGAATTTCATATATTGATTTTGGTTTGGGTTTTTTTTTTTTTTTTTCAGATTTACAACACATTGGTTGAAACAGGAGAACTGGACAACACGTATATAATATACACAGCAGACCATGGTTATCACATTGGGCAGTTTGGGCTGGTGAAAGGGAAGTCCATGCCATATGAATTTGATATCAGAGTTCCTTTCTATGTGCGAGGTCCAAATGTGGAGGCTGGGTCCTTGTAAGTTCTTGGCTGTTGTCTGTGTTCACATGCAGTGATGTCCATTCTTTAAAGGGGTGAAAATTACACATGCAACTATGTAGTTTTCAAGTTAAAAAAATATGTTGTATCATGTGCACTGCTACGGTAGATAATGGTTGCAGAACATTGGAGTCTCTTGTTTCAGCTTATAAAGAATAGTTCATATGTTATCATGCACAAAAGGTTCTTTTTGGTTCATTCTTTGAGATTAAAACATGTTTAGGGCTGTTGGATGCACACAAGCATGCAGAGTGTGCCTGTTAATTAAAATGGTAGCTTTGAATCAGCTAAGAAATTATGTAAATACACTTTCTAAGCAATTATTTCAAATAGCAAATATTTGCACTTAGGTAATGATTTTGGACAGAGTGCCATAATTTACTGCCTTGTCTTTATATCAGTGTGCATGTTTTAGCATAATTAACACATAGTCTTCCACACAAAATTCTGTTTTTGCTGCAGATGGGTCTAGTGTGTAAAACAATAATGAATAATTACAAAAAAAAAATCTCATTCCATATACTGGTTAAATTCATTGGTTCTCATTATCTGTAGGCATGAAAATGTTAAATTCTGTAGGTATTGCACTCTGTACCTAGTTTG
The DNA here is from genome assembly GCA_035583135.1 of Lophotriccus pileatus. NCBI lineage: Eukaryota > Metazoa > Chordata > Aves > Passeriformes > Tyrannidae > Lophotriccus > Lophotriccus pileatus. The sequence continues at coordinate 14,615,658 of JAWWES010000051.1, forward strand.
TTTTCAACAGTTATGCATATGAAGAAAAAAGCAACATTACTTCTCTAAAGAGCAGGGAGGGATTCTTCGGCTGGAATTAAACACATCACCTCAGCACTGAAGGAGTTTTATATGCAGCAGCCCAGAATTTCAAGTGAGCTGAAATAGTCGTCTAAGAACATGCTCTCTTTCCCTTTGACTGCAGTTCTTGGCCTTCCTGGAAAGGGAATGCTGTTATGGCCTGAGTGGATTGAGCTGGTGTTTCTGCAACATGTAATGCCAGAAAACAGCCACATTATGTCTGCTCTAGTTCAAGGATCTTTACACCCAAATATCCATAAAAGCTGTGAAATCTTCCCACTGAATTTTATTTTTCAGAGACTTCTGAAGATGAAAGAATAGGAAGAACAGGATAAAAAAGCTTGGAGGGGAGGCTATATCAGAAAATAAATTGATCTTCCCTCTCAGCCTGGTTTTCTCTAAATGGTGGAACATCAATCATCTGTGTTTTGTGTGAACCTTATGTTTTTCCTGCAGAGTAATTGTCATGACTCCCTTTTGATACCAACAAAATTTTAATAGCAGTCACTGTAGCAAGTCATTACTAAGCTCTCATTTCTATTACCAAATATACTACATCATAATTATTAGTAATTAAAATCAAATTAGTTACATCAGTTTAATTCATCATCCATGCTCTTGTCAGTGCCTGTTTGCTCACTCAGTCAAAAATGTAGTAATTTTTAAATAGTGTCTCATTAATTAGTGTGAATTTAGCAGCTTCCTTCTGTCCTGAATTTTTTGAGCTGGTGTTCTGCACAGCCCATCTGGTCCTATCCTTCCTTTGTTTGAACAGAGCTGGAGTTGCTTGGTATCATTACATGGACTTGAAACTGGATTCTCCTTTCTGTTTTCTTCCAGGAATCCTCACATTGTGTTGAATATTGATCTTGCACCTACGATTCTAGATATTGCTGGGTTGGATATTCCCTCTGATATGGATGGTAAATCCATTCTAAAGCTGCTGGATTCTGAGAGACCAGTAAATAGGTAAGAACTGGGAATGTGTGTGGAAACACGTGTGTGTTTGTACCACAGACTGAAAAAGTGTTCAGCAGTATGCACCAAATTTAAAGGATAAAATATAACAAAATTCCCATCTCTAGGATTACATCATGCACTGGAAAGTCTGAAGACTAGTTGGCAGTACATGACTCACTTCAGTTAGTTGTTTTCATTTTGACATGTTCATATAGTAGATGTATGGCGTATATGGCATCTGTATATACTAAATATAGTCTGTGCAGAAGAGAGGGCTTTACCTGTGTGAGTTATAGATTGTAATTGTCTTTGTGGCATCATTTGTAGCAAAGCTACAAATTTCATTTTGAATGAATTGTAGAATAATTGAATTGAAAGGGTTGGTTGTATATCAGACTATAATATAAAGACAGGCTAGAACTAAAAATTGCAGTTATTATTTAAGACTTTCCATCAGTAGTTTCATTGGGAAAAGACTGAGGAAGAGAATTAGGCTGGATGCTTGCTGGAGAACACTGGCAGAGAAAAGGAAGGAGATTTATTTGCTTTTCAAGTATTTGGGTGGAAGGAGAAGGGGAAAGGAGCAGCTGCTTTAGAATAGGCTACTTGGTGGGTAGTATGCACGTTAAGAGCCCAAACTTGAGTCGTGAAATCCGGATTTAATTTGTGATCCTTTGTGATGGAGGATGATTCAGTTAATCCACTGTGCCTTAAACATGCTTATGTTGAAGAAACTGTGCTCTGTGAACCTGTCGTGGATTTTTGTCCCTGTGAGAAAAATCTGTCCTGTGTTTGCTCATGGTTTGCACTGGAGAGGTATATGTGCCTGCATCCTAGAGCTGGATGTCCCCTTGTGCAGTGACATGGCAGCGCAGTGTCTCGTTGGAATTGGGGATGGGAGAGCAAATGTGGCATAGCTTGGTCTTGTGGTTTTGTGGGAGTTGCTTCTTCCTCTCCTTGTTTCCTCCCAGGTTCCATTTAAAGAAAAAGATGAAGGTGTGGAGAGACTCATTCCTGGTGGAAAGAGGGTAAGGAAAGTGTTAATCACAAAGCCCAGTCTTTTTAAATAGAAGGCCACTGAATAGCTAAAGCCAAAGCAGCACTGCCATTTAGCTGTGCCAGCAGGGGCACGGCTGCAGCGTTTGTCTAATGGCACTGATTGTGTGATTGGGGGGAATGTATGGCCTTTGCCTACAGCCTGCATAAATGTGCTCTGGGGGTGGGGGAAGGGAGTTTACTTGCATTGAGAGATGGAAAGGCATCCCATTTTGCTTTCAGCTGCTGGGGGGGGGGGGGGCATGGGTGTTTTCTTGCATTGTGGGTTGGAATGGCATCCCATTTTGGTTTCAGCTGGGGCCCCCCCCCCCCCCCCTCCTGCTTGTGTCGTGGGAGTGTGAATAACCCTTCTTCTCTGTGTTCATCTGCTGCCCTTCCCTCTGCGCCTCGGCCTTAATACATCAGTGGGGGCACGAGGAGCTTGCAAAGTGCAGCCCTGTAGGATGAGCAGGATGTGGTCTCTTTATATTGACTGTTGTCACTGCCTGCCAATCAGACATGAAGCACAGTCTTGATTTTGTATGTCTTTGTACTCTCCCTGAGAGCATGACATGAGTAACTTGTGTGTTATTGGAGAGGCTCAGTGCTGATTTCTACCGGACTTAATTTTTGGCTACCAGTGTTGCTATGGACTTGGAAAATAATATGCTTCTCTGAGTCTCTTCAACAAACTGCATTTTTATCTTGGAATTAATATTAAGGTAAAAATAAATATAATCCTTTTTCCCCAGTAAACTGCTGCATAAGAGGGAGAATGAGAAGGTAGATGCTCAAGAAGAAAACTTTCTACCCAAATACCAGCGTGTGAAAGACCTCTGTCAGCGAGCTGAGTATCAAACAGCTTGTGAACAGCTTGGCCAGGTAGGTCATTGTCCCCCTATAGTTAGGCTAAGCTTAACACCTTCACTGTGGCAATGTCCCTCCCCACAGCATCCATGCCAACTTATGAATCAAATGGCTCTGTGGCCTTTGCTCAAAACCATATTACAGCATTTATGAGATTGACTGTCAGTCAGGAGATTCTAATTCAGGTGTTCTGCATTGATTTCAGGTGGTCAGGGGAACCACCTATGCTGTTCTAACATTCTATTCCCTAAATAGAATAGAATTCTATTCCCTAAATAGAATGAGGTTTGGGATTCATTAGTGATGAGGAGCTACGGTGTATTAACAGATTGGTCTTCTCCAGATGCATATAGTTTGCTTTGCTTTGAATTCTCTATTTAATTCATTTTGTTGTTATTTGGAATTACGAGAAATAATGGGAAATTAACATTCTGTTAATTCAATACATCCCCCCTCTGAACAAAAATACACTGGGAAAACACACATGCAATTGTGACTGGAGGCAGTCTGTGATATGGGCATAAAGCTCATTGATTGTTTGTCATTTCTCTTGTTACATAAATGTTCTGGGCAGATAGGAAAATATGGTCACTTTAGATCCAAGTTACATAGAAGAAATTCAGGGGAAAAAAATCTGGAGTGGTATCAATACATGGTCTTCTGTAAATTTAGGAAAGCAGTGCAAAGGCAAAGCATAGCTAACTCCATGGATAGAATTCCCCGTTCCTGGGGGAATTCTCATCCTCTAGAAACACAGCAGAATGGACTCTGTGCCATTGCTCTCATCCAGGTGTGGGTCCAAGTGCCGTTTCCAAGGACTGTAACACATTCCTCTGTGGACAGAGTGGGGAAGGTAGATGAGTCCACATGCTACCCTGTCAGTTCTTGGACTGGCATTCCCTCCTCTCCTGGCAGCTCAGAGGGCTCTCAGGATAGGTCAGTCTGTGGAACATCTGTTCATGCAGGCACAGTCTGAATGGTTCACCAACACTACAGTCAGTAATGGACTACTGAGGCTACAGTAGTTCATTTTTTACTGTCAGAGACCAGACTTCCTTCTTCTGGCTCTACTGATCATGTAGTTCAATGTACCTGTGAAATGAGTCCACTGTTGCTTAGTTGTTTGGATCCAAGTCATGTGTATAAGAATTTTCCAGATGCTCTTTTCCTGCTGTGGCTTCTTTGTCAGATGTAGTATACTGAGAAACTATAATGTCCTGTCCTTCCTAAAAATACTAAACTTTAAAGGAATATTGCATTCAATAGTTTATTGTCATCAGATGTCTCAAGCTGCAGTTTTAGCTGTGTGGGAGCAATCCATTGTTTTATGAATTTGAAATGTTATTTGAAGAACTGGGGGAAAAGTTATTGTTTCTGCTACAAAATCATTCAGTAAGTAGTACAGGGAAATACAGCTTTTCTTTTTCCATCATTACTGTCTTTCTGAAAGCCATTTCAACTTCTTCCTTTTGTCTTTGTCTTCCCAAATATTTTGAACATTATTGTAAGAACAGAGGGGAAGAGAGACTTTCCAAACCATGTTGTCACTGAATCTGTCATTTTGCATAAGGTAACTTAGCTATGTTCAGGCTTTCTTACTCTAATTACCGCATGTCTCAGTTGTGGAAGAAAGGGGGGAAAGCCCTGTAATGTCTACACGCATTCACAGGCTTATGTTTTCTTTCATGGGTGATAAAATATCTTTGACCTCTTTAAGAAGTGGGTATAAAACATCAACTCTTTAGTCAGAGTTGCCAATAAATTCTGAAGTAAAGATGTGCTAATAAGAGGTGTGTGTGCTGCATCCTCATTGTCAGGAGACAGAGGGGAGCAGAATTGTTTGGAGCAGTTCAGTCAGACGTAATTGGAAGTGATAGGATGAAATTGAGCAAAAAAGAAATTTATGTTGGACATCAGGAAAAATTGCCAAACAATCAGGTCGATTAAAGTCTGTGAAGGGCTCTCAAGGGACTCTCAATCCATCTCACCCCTGCTCTAGAGAATATGTCCTGGTAGTCTGTCCAGACAATAGGAATAGTGGGAGATGAATGTGCTTATTTGAGGATAAACTCTGCCTAAATATGGGTGCACCCAAAAATCTTTTTAGAGTGAAGCAAGACTAACTTCTCAAATGACAAATGGGTGTTGTCTGTTTGCTGGTGCTGTTCACAGCTCTGCATACTAAGTAGAATGAGCCCAAATTAATAACATAATTATGTTATTAACAAATTAATAACATAACTAATAACCACTGCCTTGGGGGAGTTTGTGGTATGCAGATACAGGGCTTATTTATCTGGAGTGTTATCTGGAATGTTCAGTACAAAAAGGGAATTCTCACATCCTGATGCAAAGATGATGAGAAGTCTGGGTCAGAATTAGTTGAAAGCTTGCTGAAGTCATTGGGATTCTTTCTTTTGACCTAAACAAGGTTGGGGGACCTGCTGTTGGGTGCACAGAGAACTCTGAGCAGTCCCAGGGAATGTGAAGGGTGAGCAGGAGACAAGAAGAGCACATGAGGGACAAAGGCTCAGAAGGAGAGTGAAGGACAAGAGAAAAGCACAGAGTTTAAAGTAAAAGAGAGGTAAAGAAATCTTTGAATGTGAGGTGGAGAATTTGAAATTCTGCTTTGTGAGTGTGCAAGTTTGTGAATACAGTTCTATTGCCACAAAATGATCTTCCCTTGCAAATCTCTGTCACCCTCCTTAACTTATAATCGTTTTGGTAAGAGAGCACCAGCATCATGGAGAGGAGGCTATTCATGCTGTTTAAAACCTTATTTCACAGTCCATTATGTGGATTTTTTTTGGCAACACTAATGTATGTAAATTCTCCTGAGTGCAATGGGAGTCTGTGTGTTGCCATGTTTTCTTTTTCACTTAGTGGGGTTTGCTCTGTGTTAGTTATTTGCATCCAACAAAGGGTGACTGTAGACTAAGATGAAAGAGCAGTTCAGCATTTATATTCAAGGATTTAAAGGAGATGAGCTCTTCCCACATGAAATAGAAAACATTTATCCTGGTACCTAATGGCTTCCACACAAATTTTTTTCTCTTCAGCCTAGTTTGGCCCTTCATTCTAAACTGACTGGTGAGTGGAAGCTGACCCACTTTTATCTGGCAGTCTGCATTAATGTGCATTTGTGGAAGCCAATTATGATATCACCATTGCTCTGTAGAGTACTCCCAGCAACTCCACAGTTTCATAACAACAGCTGCAGAAAATCTCCCTTTAAGTAATTTTCCAACTTTGTGCACATTTGATAAACATGCAATACCTGCAGCAGTGCTGGTTGCTGTGGGGAATCTCGGTTGTGCTTATAAAAAAACCTCCAAAATTAAGATAATAATTTTGTCTTTAGCTGGACCAGGTGTAGTACAGTAATATTGCGAACTCATGAAGAAAAACAGTTGTCTGAATTGACATTATTTCCTTTTCAAATAGTTTTTATTCTCAGAGCTTTATTTACGTGCACATTCAAGACGCAAACATTTATAAGGAATTTCTTTAAAAACGGGGAAGGAAACTTTTGATCTGTCTATCTTTTGTGGTTGTCTGGTTCTTTTGTAGCTAGCAGAGATATCCTGAGGTTAGTAAAGAATTTAGGTTCTGTTGATAAGAGAAATATATCAAGCCAGCTGGATAACTTTAACTTTCAGATAACTTTAATAGCTCCTTTGGCAGATCACTGGAGTTCCTGAATTTCAGCACAAGTTGCACAAGATCAGCAACTTTCAGGACCAAGGTCTTAATCTGTGATTGCAACAAGAAATGACTTGCTGATAACTTCATACACTAAAAATTTTATCAGCCCTCAAACTGATAAAATTAGGAGGCAACAAACCATGAAAATGAAAATGATGATGATTTACTAAGGCTGTTATCTGAGGATTGTATTCCTCATCAGGAACAGTAATTAACAAAACTGTTTTCCTCCTTCAGCTAGAAGTAGCGTGTAATGATTTCCAGAGGCTATTTTACTCACAGTATTTTTTTGCTTGTTGCTTCACAAACCCAAGAAATTTGTGTTTCTTATTAACGGAGATTTTTTAACTCCTTGTCGTTGCAGTGGTGATGGTTGTAAGTAGCTTGCTAAAATCAATACCAACATTTAATAAACCCCCCAAATTTTCAAATATATCCTGATATGAGTAGCAACGTACTTCAGTTCAAAAGAAGATGAGCTGGAGGTCAGGAGCTTGGCTCCAGAGTCAGTGTGGGACCTCAGACAAATCAATTCCTCTTTTGGTGCTGCTTTTTCCTCCACCACTAATGTAATTTCTGCTAAGGCTGCACTCACTCCTCAGCTTCTGCGGTGCCTAACACAGCAGCTGGGACCATTTGATACCACAATCCAATTATTATATTAATAATAAATGAATTACATAACTGTAGTCTTAAAATTAGCTAGATACCTGCTTTTTCTTTTGCAAGCTGGTTGTAATTGTCCCACCTGCCTCACTTCAGCTACAGTTTGTGTGGCATTAAAAAGCCCTCAAAATATTCTGTCAATGAATTGTTCATCCATCCTGTAATTTCAAGGTTTGAGTGATATGTAGGGTGTGACAACTGAAATTGAGCTGAGAGCTCAGAGGTCTGAATCTCCAAAAATTATGAGTCAGTGTAATGAAATCATGTCCAGTTGGAATGAAGACCAGGCAGTGCTGGTCTATTTATGGACTGATGGCATGAAATGGAGGAAGCCAAGACTCATCCTTTGCCAGTGGATGAATGGGAAGGAGGTACAGGGAGAAAGGGGGAACCCAACAAGGATGTTAAAATAATTAGAAAATAATACCATTTGGGAAGAATTGAGGAACTTGGGCATATTCAGTCAAAAAAATAGTTGAGAAGAGAGGAGTTTGTCTGCCTGAATCTAAGAGAGGCAGAGAAGATGTGAGCTAATTATTTTAAGTCAACAAAGCAGAGTAGTAATGTGTGTGAGACAAACCATGGGAAATTCAGGTTGTCTGTTCCCTGTACCATCTGAGCAGTAGGAAAAGCTGCCAGCAAAAGCAGCAGAACTACCTCTTGTGGAGTAGGGGGTGTCTCTCTGGATTTTGCTGTTTTGTCCTCATTACCTCAAGGAAAAATAACACGAGGAGCAAACCACAGCAAAGGAGAAGAGCCAACTAAACTGTAACTGTACTCTTTCAGACAAGGAAAAAAAGGTATCCTGACTACTCATGAATCAGTTCAGACTGCAAGGTAGAATATTTCTGGCCATTAAAGCAGTTTGTCTGTAGCTCACCATCTAATGTGGCAGCAACGTTGGGTTCACAAAGCTTCCGCATAAATTAAACACGACAGATATTACTGAAGTGTTTTTCTCAGGTTGCTGGCAAAGACAGAAGATTTTATTATCTTGTAGAAATGTTGATTCCTAGAGCCTATATTGGTAAAACTGTTAGGGAGCCTTGCTGGCAGCTCACTGATCAGACTTTCGCTTTCTACTTCCCTGTAAAAAGGAATGGAATCTCTTTCACTTAACAAAAAGAGGAGCTGATGAGACACAGCATGAGGAATTAGGGCTCAGCTCTGCAAGCTGGGTGTTTCAATGGAATATTTTCTTAGCCAGGCTTGTGTGATCAGCCCTTTTCCCCCACAGAAAGCAGTGTCAATTGAGAGAGATTCACTGAGGGAAATGAGTGAATTGTAGGGAAAAAAGTCCTACAGGGAAAGTCATGGCTATTTATTTCTGACTGGGGCCTCAGATAATGACTTTGAATTAACATCTGTGATTGCTGTAGTGGTAAGAAGACATTGATGCACAATGGTGCAAAAACCACTTCATGGCAATGAAGGCTGAGAAGGAAATAACAGGTTTTTAACACATAGAAAAATATAACATGTCTTTTTCTGCTGAGGGGTCATGTGCATGTTCAAGGTGAATAGTGTTACTACAAGGGAACAAGGCATCTGTTCAATCTGCAACTGCTGCCATTAAGATTCATGTTTCATACATAGTGGAGTCCTAATTTACCCTTGGGTACATGTAGCAGATACTTTGGGCTGATGGGGAGAACACACGTTACAAACTGTGGGTTTGGGTGTTTGTGTTTTGCCTTTGCAGTGTCCATCTGAACAAGATTTCTGTTCACCACTACTAATTCCTCCATTAAACTAAAGCCCAGACTCTTGTGCATTGCCAGCAAATAGCTGGGTAGCACCAGTGGGCAGGGGGGGTAAGGGATGGAGCAGAAGTGTCAGAACAAGCCCAGCACAGCTGGTGGCAGAAAGCAGGAGCACAGCAAGTAACTTGGCCTGCCTGGGAGTGGTGGGAAATCTCCAGCTGGAACAGCTTCAGTGTTTAAATGAGGTGTCCAGAACGTTTTGCACAGCGTGAGCTTGATGGACTTCAGGACATACTGCAAAAGCCATTTATTTGGTGGCTGTTCTGACAGGCTTTGCAGCAGGAAAGAAAGGCTCTTCCTTTGGAATTTTGATCTGAGCAGGGGTGAAGATTGTGGAGCAGTCTGGGTTTTCCACTGACTCTTGACTGGTGTTAAACTCCCCTCTCTTTCAAGTGTGAGCAATTTTGAGGAGTTACGAGCTATAGAACTTGATTTAGGAACACATCACTTGCCCTAATGAAGGAAATACCTGAGAAGTTTGGTGCAGGTAGTGAACTGAGGGCACTTTGTTTTCTTCACTGGTTGAGTTAAGCCACGATTTATAAATAATTGTGTTTTGCTGCTGGATAGTTATCATGTGTACCTGTGAGCCAAAGTATCTCTGGGGCACTCTGAAGCTCTTCATGTAGAGATTTTATTATTGAATTGATTATTTCTTAAGCAATATTTTAGTTGTTGCCAGGGTTTGATCACAGAATCAGAATGGTTCAGCTTGGAAGGGACGACACTGTCGAATCTCAGACTGATTCTCACACATGCCCATATTGTTTTAGGGTGAAAAAGTAAAAGCTTGAGACTTTCCTTTTTTTTTTTTCCTCCCCTACATGTGTTCAGTGTTTGCTTCTAAAGTAATTTATGTAGCTCTGCACTGCAGTCATCCACCAGTGGGCCTGTTAATGCATACAATGTGCCCTTGCAGCAAAGCCTGTAAGATGTTTTCACTGTAAGCATAAACCTGCACTGGAAAGATTGAAACTGCACCAAAAATTAAAGGATTGTTTTTCTGGTTCACCTGGAGGGGGAAAATGAGCATCACTCTCTTGACAAGAGATGAAAGAAAATAGAGGAAAAATGTTTTTGGGCCACACATCAGAGCACTTGCAGTAATTCTCATCATGGCATTTGACTTGCCTTCTGTTGCATCTTCATTTTTCACGTATTAGACACCTATGGCATAAAGCTCTACTGAGCAGAAAATGCAGTTTGTGTATATATTTTCAAAAGTAAAGTTGAGATAAATTGAAGTGGGAAACAGCTACAAACATGTTTGCATCTCTTTTTGTTGGGAAAGAAACCACTGCTTATTCTGGTGAAATAACTTCTAGTTCAAACCTCGGTCTGTGCATCAATCAATGTTAGGCATTTATAAAATTAAGAGAGCAATTTAGGCTTCAGAGGTTAATTCCACACCCCATCTGGGTAAATGTGTAGTGCTTTAGTTGGGGACAGTCATGCAAAGATGTCTGATTCAAATGTCTTATTGTCAGTATCTCTCTTTGATTTCCTGCGATTCCTTGTGCTGAATTTAAAGCCAGGTTTATATGCATCAGTGCAAGGCTTGGGAGCTGGTTTTCCTTCTGTCCTTTTATTTGGAAAATTCTCAATATTGCAGTGGGTCCTGGAGGCACAGGCTTAGGATTTTGTAATAGGAAAAAAGAGGAACTCTTCTAAAGACTCAGCAAGGAGCTGAAATGTTTTGGAGAGACTCCATTTAAAGCAGTAGCAGCTGCTACTACAAGGGGTTTTTTTGTGTCTTGAAGCCTCTGTATTTGGTAGAGTGTTGGTAAATTAAGGAGTAGGTGAAATCATTTTGGGAAGTGGGTAGAACTTCTGTGCCAGGTAGAAGGTAGCTGAACTGCCTTGTCCTCGGTGCAGCTCTGACAGCAGCACAAAGGGAACTGTGAGCATGTTACTTCAAGTTTTGAATAACAGATGGAGTTGGAGATAAGGTTTTTCTCTAGTTTGAGTGCAAGAGGGAAAAGATTCTCAGCTTCAGAGGCATCCAGTGCAGCTCACCATTGCCAGTCTAGCCCAAGGGTGTTGGATGGGAAAAGCTATTATGAGAAATACTCAAGATGGAGATAAACTTGTCCAACTCCAGACTTCCACAGATGCTCTGAGCCTTTTAAAGGTCAGCTAAGAGAAACAGGCACTTTTGCAAGGCAATCCTCCATGCCTGGAGGTGTTCAAACCCAGGCTGGATGGGGCTCTGAGCAACCTCTAGTGAAGGGTGTCCCTGCCCATAGCAATGGGGTTGGAACAAGATGGTCTTGAAGGTTCCTTCCAACCCAAACCGCTCTGTGATTCTACCAGGAGAGCTTCCATAAAGTTGAAGGGTTTGGTCCTACTGAGTTTTGGGTTATAAATATAATGAGATTATGGGGATTTAGAATATGGCTTGAACGTCCTTGGTTTGTGCCACAGTTACACTTCTGAAAGTTGTCGTTTGTCACCTCCATGTTTTCAGCTGTAGCATTGATTTTGTTAAGACATTTCCATTGTTCTGCCTCCAAGAAACAAAATGAGAAACGAATGTGAGGGTGTTCCAGAGTTCCTGGTTTGTCTGAAAATGGATTACAAACCCTCTGGTTTGGTGGTGGGTGATAGTTGAGCCCCCGTTGACTACAACGAGGAGTATCTGATAGATTGCTGGGACAGAGTTTCAGTGATCAAATTCTTCTTGCAGAAATGGCAGTGTGTGGAAGATGCCACTGGAAAGCTGAAGCTGCACAAGTGCAAGGGAATGGCGAACCTGGCAGCTGCAGGCAACCGCAAAGGCACCTCCAACCTTTTGCCCAAGTACTACAGCAGGAATAGGGAAGACTGCAATTGTGAAGAGAATGAATACAAGCTGAGCCACGTTGGGCAAAGAAAGAGACTCTTCTCCAAGAAAAGTAAGTGAACCCACTGCATGCTGTGTCTCTGCCTGGGGGAGCTGTCACAGGTTTGTTCACTAACAGGCACAGTCGTCCTCGCTTTCATGGGCATTCTGTCAGCATGTTTGCTGTATATCCTCTCTGTGAAACAGCGTGCCTCATGTTGGACAGTCAGACTTGGAAATACCTCTGTCTGTAGGAAGGATGTTTTGTTCTGGGAAGTGCAGTGCACAGACTGAAGGGGCAAATTGCACATGGTTATACAGGCCATGGAACATGAACAGTGTTCTACAGCAAATACTCCAGTTTTCAGTAGCTACTGCAATGCTTGGAGCTGTTGCTGCAGTAATTAATTTTTAATAAGGGTGTGTGTGCTTTGTTACAGAAGCTGCTTGCTTCCAACATCCTTTCCTTGTCTTCAGTCAGCAGACAGGGCTGACTTTTAACCAGAGATAACGACTGAAGGGGATGACTCTGTTTCTAGTTCCCTTGGCACAGATCAGGTGCTTTCTTTAGAAAGCTCATTTTCCTGACCTCACTCAGACTAACACATATATTTGAAGTATACAGCCTAATTATAGATTAGAGGCAAATGGAAGCACAGAATTATTAGTGACTTGTAATGTTTCTTTCGTCTCACTCCACAAATACAGAGCCTTAATTATTTAGCAGATTAGTCTTTCTGTATAATGACCTGGCACAAACTTCAAACAGAGAGTTTAAATTGATTTTCTCCCATTATATTTGCTTGGCAAGCTGATTAGTAGCTACTAAGCTAATTTTTAGTTGAAAAAAAATTACTAGTTCCAGGGTGAAATTACTCAACTATACTTGATGTTTAAATATGTGACACAGCATATTATCTGGTGTTATTTAAACACTAGAACTTGCACTTAATTGACTACTTCCTATTTTTAAAGTCCCAGAGAAGAAAGTTCTGTCCTGGGGATTCAAATAACAGATGAAGATTGAAGGCACTTAAATGAGAAGAGGAAAACAATTTAAGTGAAGGCAACATAATGCTATCTGATAGCACTTAACGCTTACTTAAGTGCCTTTCCTCAGTGCTTTTCTAAACATGAACTAATTTTCACAACATCCAAAGGAGGTGGTTAAGTGCCTAATTGCCTTTAGTTTATGTATGTAGAGAGGTTGAGGTAAAAAAAGTGGAAGTTGCTCCCTCCAGCAGAGGAATGAGAATGGTGTGTCTTTCCCTGTGTTCTGCTCAGAAGAGGCAGAGTTTACGCTTCAGCTCCGTCGCCTCCTTGAACCTTAAGGCATAAACTTCAGGAGCTCAAGATAGGATTTTGCCAATTAGGTTGGCACTGCCCGTGTCTTAAGTAAATAATTGCCTCCACTGATGCTTTGTCTCTCCCTCTGCCCACATCCTGTGCTCTGCAGGGAAGAGGTTCACTTGGACCTGTTGGCAGAGACTCTTGTATTTGGGTGTTGGCCATGCCTTCCCCTTCACTTACCTAATCTGTCACACACCAAATGCAAATGAGCACAAAGCAGTGCCAGTCAAGGTTTGTGTGGAAAGCTGGGTTGTGTACAGTAAGAGGGGGACCTGGGTACTCCTGATGTGTGTTTGGACTTTTATGATCTGTTTCATGAGACTTGGGATGAAGTGCAGTCTGTGCTGGGTTGTTTAGTTCTTAGGGCACCTTTGGGGTCGGCTGCTCAGATTTGATGAGTGCCTGAGATTATCCTGCAGGCCCGTTTGAATGCCAGTAAATGCTCTTCATCAGATTGAACAACTGCTAAATAGAAAATAGATGTTTCAAACTGGATTAGGGTCACGTCCTCATTAATGCTGTGTTCCCAGCAGCAGTGTAGTTTGGAAGGAAATGCCCTGACCAACCACTCCCTCCTGTTGTCTGCAGCAGACTTGCGGAGGGCAGTTTTGAAGGATCCTAATCTACAGACACTTGCAGAAAACCAGGCTGGATGCTCTGCATGTCTGGTGCATCAAGCACATTGCAAACCCTCATGGGGTACGAGGATTGGCCTTTCAGAAAGATTAAACCCACTTATGTGTAGTGAGAACAAGTGGTCTAGAAGGCCAGACTAAATCGCTGATAGAGGGGCTGGAGCAGCAAATTATTTGATAAAGTAATTCCTTTCTAATGACTCATTTTTAGGTGCACCAGTGCATTTAGCAGGCAGCAGTGTTCTTTAAATTGAGTGAAGTCAGTTTTAAAGTGGGATCATGTCATGTATGTGCTATTGGGGCCGCCTAAAAATGCAGAACTTGCCCACAAAGCTTTTAAGTGCCAGAAACACCTGAGCATTAATATTTGGCATATCTGGGTTTGGGTGTCAGGAATGTTTGAATTTTTGCAAACATTTTCTTTAGCATGTTTTTTTTTCATAAGAAAAATGAAACAGAGCTTTGCAGTTGGTAGAAAGTTTAAAGTACCAGTGAGCTCTTAAAATCTTCGGCTCTGTTGTGGTATGTTGAGTTTTTATTGCTGGGGATTTGATCTCCTCCTCCTGTGGATGTGATTAAAGGAATTCTCAAGCTGCATGTAGGGAAATGATGATAGACCACACAGATTTGTAAACAAACAGAAGTGTGTACAAAGGGCTTAGTGCATTATTATTCCAATTTTCTTGTCATTCATTTTTCTTTTGAGGTACTCTCAATGCTGGAGCAAAATGGCATTCTTTGTTGTTAAGAAAAAATAATCATCTGCTTAAAAAAAATGCATTTGAAGTATGATTTTTCGTAGCTGTTGTGAGAAATGTGATACAAGAAAATTTAGTGGGTTAGATGCTTTTTCCTCTTTGAAATATCTAGGGACACAGATTCAAAACATGATTTCTAGAATTCCCTCAATACATAATGCCCAAGAAAAAAAACCACCTGTAGACTTTATCCATATTTCTAGACACTGGAGTTATTTTTTTTTAAAAATCTGTATTTTTTAGTCTTTAGTCTTTAAAGTGCCTAATTTTACTTTGTGTTATAGAAAAAAATGCTTTTTTTGTCTACCAGATGCAAAATATATAGATGTTAGTGGGAAATGTTCCTTTTGGGTTCCAGTGAAGACAGACATGCTGGTTGTGTGATCCAGGATGACCCAGCTGAACAGGACACTGGAATCAAATCGAATTTCTCGGCTTAAATTTTTCTGGGCTTTGTTTTGAGACTCAGTTTTGGGGTTGCAACTTCTCAGCAGTTCCATCTTTAAGGCAGGTGGTTTCTGGAGTAGCTGAGGAACAGAGGCATTGGGACTCAGCTTAGCAAAGCCAAACTTTAATAACTTGAAGAAGGGAGTATGGATGTTTTGGGCCAAATATTTAACAGTCCTGGATCTGCCATTTTTGGGCTCTGTACAAAGGTAACAAATCAATTGGAGAGTAAAACGTGAACCTGGGGGAGGATTGACTGAGAAGTAATTAAACATTGGTATTTATGCCTGCAGTGCACTTTGCAGGTGGGAGAGCACAGCACGAATGAATATTGATCTCGTGAAATATTTTAACCACCTCCTCAGAAAACGCTGGAGTTTAGTCCTGATCACAGCACCGAGTCAGCACTGGGGGTGGGTGGCTTGTCGGGACGAAGCATTGCAAGCAGTCCTTGAGGAGCTGCCTCACCCCAGCCCAGTTTGTCCCCTGCAAGGCTGTGTTGGTTTGGCTGCAAAGGGAAGAGTAACTGCTGGCTCCCAGCTCTTCAGGGATGTGTGTAGATGACTATCTGTGGAGGGTCCAGCTTGCTGGGTTTGGCGTATTAGACTTGGAAGGAAGATAAATGTTAGTTGGGTGAGCTGAACAAGATGAAACGAAGGAGTGATTAAAGAAACGGGAGTTTATGCTTTGAATCTAATTGTTAGGGTGTAGCTTTTTGGAACTTTCTCCTACATCTGAAAAGATGGGAGTTTCCTTCTTGCTTAGTCAAACATTTCCTGAATGGCTGCCTGCAGTAAGGCTGCTCTTTTGTGGCTTTTTTTATCCCTTCAGCAGTGACTCACCTGGCTTAATATCAGCAATAAACATTGAACCACAGGTGGAAAATGTGCAAAGCCGGCAATCCAGCTGCTATTCTACTTTCTGTGTGTGGTGCTGACAAAAATATAGTGCTTGGCCCAGTTTCAGGTGAGAGGAGACGTTTGTTTCACTTCCCACAGTCTGCAAAACAGCTTTTGAGACTTTGCAATCTATCCGAAGTGAACGTAAGGCTTCTTGGAAAAAAATCACTGCATCAATGCCAAAGCATGACAAGTATTTCTTTCGTCAATTTTGGTTGTTCTACCTCCCATTCCCCTTTTTTTCCAGTAATGTCTGAGGTAACTCCAAGCCTCATATACAGAGCTCAGGCTCCCTGGGGCAAGGAGCAGAAGGGAATCTGTGCTACTTAGGTTGTACTTTTTTCCCCAAGGAATGACGTGATTGTGCTGAGCTGAGTGAGTGACTCCCAGCTGGTGGTCAGAGATGGACCCCATCATGCAGCAGGGAAGTTCAGATACACATTCAGATTCCATGGCTAGGTTGTATTTGTACCATTCCAGACCAAACAGAAGAGGAGTTCTGGGGATTTGGGCTGGAACAGAGGACTTTGGGAAGCAGTGATGGTGGAAAGATCAATGAGAATCTCATACTCCACAGTGGCAATTCATAACAAATGTTTCATTTTGCTTTTGGGCTGCAAATTCAGAAGCAAAGTCTGAGGGAGTGCAGAGCACTGGAGGGTGGTGCTTCGTGGAGAAACTCACTGATTGGGCTGCACATCAGGAAAATAATTGTGAAGCAAAGAATCGGATGTGGACAAAAGTACAGATTTGGATATTAATCCCTCCTATCCCTCCTGAAAAAAATCAAGCATCCAGCCTTGAAGAATGAAGACAGAATTGAGAAAAGGCTCAGGCTGAACACGGAGGATACTGGGACAAGTTCCGGGAAGGGTTGGGGAATGCTGGCAGAGGAGCACTGTGGGGGGGGGCAGCAGGAGAGCAGAGCCTGTGCGAGGGTGACCTGGTGTGACTGGCGGGGTTGGTGCCTGAGGTGCGGCTGCCGCCTGGTGACCGCGGAGAGGAGCAGCAGCCGCTTGGAAGAGCCCTTTGTTCTCGGTGAGGCTGGACAGGAACGTTTCCTTTCCCCTCTGCCATTCGTTTGTGTTTGCGTTGTACCTGCCCTCTCCCCTGCTGTGGGGTGTCCATCCACCCTTCTGTCCGTGCCAAAGGTAAGGAAGCAGCAGCTCAGAGGAACAACAGCAACAAACACTGTTTGTCCATCCCCTTAATTCCAAACAGCACAGCACGGGCTGGTTGTTTTCCTCCCAAGAACCACAAAGAGGAGCGAATTGTAACGTGCTGCTTCTGCCCTTCCTTCACTTCTTTTTGCATGCAGAATTCAAACCAAGCTATGTCCGGAATCGCTCTGTCCGTTCCATGTCTGTGGAGCTGGATGGAGCTGTTTATAGCCTGGGTTTAGAGGCTGGATACCAGCCCATCCTACCAAGGAACATCTCCAAGCGGCACAAGGTGCAGAGGGCAGTTCTGCATGAGGAGGAAGACAGAGACATGGGGGAATACAGTGGCACTGGTGGCATTGCAGAGTACACAGCCCCTAACCTGATCAAAGTGACCCACAGGTGAGTGCACGGGGTAGAGTTGGAAAAGATTTCGCTGCTTAAGTGGCTGCTGTACCTAAGTGGGTGGGTTGAAGTGTGCTAAACATATTGTGCCCCTGTTGGGCACCTGATCTAGCTTCACTAAAATTCTTATTCCCATCTGTACAACAGTCTTTGGTTCTGCTGCAGTTTTGTCAGTACAGAGGCTGCAGAGCTGCAGCAGTGCTTTTGTGCCTTCTGCACTGGGTCGAGGCAGCAGTCACAGATCAGCGCATTTTCCAGGGAGGACAAACAAAACTGTTTGCAACAGTTATGTGTGTGCACTGTGTGACAACAGGAGAGGCCTCACCCCTGGAAATCGGTGTGCAGGGGGTGACCTGGCCTGGCTGGAGGCCAGAGACTCTGACTGGAGTATGAACTGGTTTTGTGTCACTGGTTGCTTTGCACGAGCTTTCTGTAACCAGTGCTAGGAAAGGGAAATCTGTGTTATGAATGAAGTTGGATGGGCCAGGAGCCTTGGGAAATGGAACATACTGGGAGAGAGGGAAGGCAATTGTCTGAGCACTCTTGTGGCTAAAAGTAATTTCCTCAGGGAAATTTCCTGGGGACTGATGGTCTTTTCAACTGTACTTTAATGAGTTTAGTCCCCATTTCCGCTTGGGAATTATCAGGAAAGCCACCGATCATTATTGAGTGTCATTAAATTGTCATTAAATTGTTTAATGACTAACTCATGTAAACATGCAGGACCCAGTTAGCTGCTCTTGGTGTCTGTGTTTTCCATTTGAATTCTGTCCAGGGAAGTGAGTTGGAGACTTGGCAGTAGGAGGAAAGGTAGATAGGTTGGCATCAGGGAATTGTCCTCTTACACCAGTTCTCATGAATGTTCAGGACCCATAAATCACTGTTTGTGCTTTTCTTCTGGAACAAATTCAATTGACTTTTTGCTGCCTTACTGAGTGAATCCCAAACTCATACAAGGAACTGTCAGGAAGGTTGTACATTATTCATGAGGACTCCCCAAGAAGACAGGCAGAAATGAAGGCAGTGGGACAACATGCATGAGGTGTTTTAAAGAAAATAAAGGAGTAAATAAAGGAGCTTTAATTTAAACAAGCATTCATAAATGACTGTGTGGTATTTGACTCTAATGAAGTTCTCAGGTAAAACTGTCAAATGGTGATTTTTGTTTGCTTGCTTATTAAAGAATTTTAAAAACTGGATTTTACTAGAACTTAGTGAAACATAAGGACTTAATATAGTCAGAGGGTATTTTGCCTTTGAAGTCCAGAAGACAGGCTCAAAGTTGTATCCCTTTTGTAGAAAACAGCAAAATTTCTTTGGATCTGGTTTGTTCTTTTGGGTTTTTTCCCCTTTTCTTTATGGTGTGGTAATGCATCTTATACTGAAGTACTTTATCATTGCTCCTACCCCTGCATCACTTAGTTATGCACTGGGAAACTGCTTCTGAGTAATGCCTTCAGTGCTTGCTGGTTAGTAGAGATTTATTTAGTCTAATGAATAAGCAAGAACTCTGAGCAGCACAATTTACATACAGAAATTAAGCAGTCAACAGGTTCTGCTTGATGGAAATAGTCTCCTTGAATTCTCCTACTCGTTTAAAATTTCCATGGCAACTCAAAGCCTTTTTCTTTCCCGGCTCAGAACATGCTGGTATTCTCTTGAATGAATATTGCTTTTTGAATTCTGCATGTCCTTTGCAATCCACGGTCTCGTTTGTCCCGGAGCTGTGCCATTGGAAGCTGCTGTTTGCTCTGCTCTGTGTGTGTGTGTGTGTGTGTGTATCCCCTGTAACAAACACTGTTTGCTTTTCCGTGCCAAGGTGTTACATCCTGGAGAATGACACTGTTCAGTGTGACACAGATCTGTACAGGTCACTGCAAGCTTGGAAGGACCATAAACTTCATATTGACCATGAGGTCAGTGCTGGTTTCCGGGTGTGTTTTTAGCACGGTTTTCTGTGGGCTGATAGGATCATGCTGACTGTGACTGTCTGTCTGCCTCTGGATGTCTTTGTCCCTCTTTGGAACCTTTTGAACTTGCTGGCTGATTTCTGAATAGACATTTCAGAGATAATTAGGTTAGTACAAGTTTGGGAAGACAGAGGATGCTGAGTGAAGGAGAGAACTGGAGCTGAAGGTACAGCTGAGAAGTGTCATATGCCTTATGAGAAAAATAAGACTTGTAAGTGTCCCCATCCTGGGAAAAAATGAATCTGGATCTTTTTAACATCTTAGTAGCCCTGCTCCCCCAGTGTACCTCTCAAAACAGGACTTCAACATCAAGTATAAGACCAAGGAAAAGTGGGGTCTATTAGTTTGGTGCTTCTAGGATTAATTTCTTTTGCTTCTTTGTGCTTTTCTTAACCCTTGCACTTGGGAATTGAATTTTTTTATAGGCTTGTGTATGTGAAGGACCTGGAGATAATTTGCCTGTAAAACATCATCTGATATTTTTGTCACTAACATTTAAGAATATAAGCTCAAACCTTTCACATGTATTGTGTACGAAAGAGGGTTTAGGGATCCTCTTCCAAGGGCCAGGTAGTGATGGAACAAATGCCAAAGAGGGGCATAAAGGATAGACCTCCTGTAATCTCTTATCAAATTACATAAATTCACAGCAAAGTTCTGTGTAAGGACTTCTTGGCCCCCTTTTGTGGTACAGCTGACACACGAGGCAGACACTGAAAACTTTAGTAGTCTGCAAAGATTTAAAAGGGCAATTTCAATATCACCGTGCTCCTGTGATTGCTTTTTCTTCAAAAACCTCGGGCAGTGTGGAGTGTCAAAGGAAATGAGAACTCGCTCCTGTCCTGTTGTGTTCCTGATTTAGAGTCACGGGGCTGGAGTCTTTGTGTATTTTCCTTGAACACCCTGTCCTGTCTCTGCTTCAACAGCCATGAGGTTCCACATCAGTGACTTCTGGTCACTGGTGGCTCGTGGTGGTTCTGCAGACTGTTGTTCACACTGAATTACACTGATTTTTGTGCTGTGTAGAGAACTGAGGTGGAGGCCTGCAATACCCATCTGAGTATGCTGCAACACCCACTGTGTACAAACCAGGCTGCACAAAAGCAGGAGTTTCATTGAGTGAAAAAAAACCAGGCAGTTAAAACTAAAGCCATGTGGGTGGCACAGTTAACTGCTGGTGGCTGTCCCATGTGGGCAGACCTTGCTAAAGCAGACATGCAAACTGACAGAGCCTTGCTTTCTGAACCTCTGAAGAGGGATTTCAGAGCACTCCCCATCCCCTTCGTGATGTCAGAACAGGCTGAAGTTTAAGGGTTTCATTTTCCTTGGAGCAACCTTTCTCCCCTGGCAAATGTGAGCAAAAGAGGAAAAATCCCAGTGGAAGCAGGAGTGTCTGTCTGCCCCCATTCCCTTTCACAGTCAAGAGTCAGAGCAGGCAAATGAACCAGCAAATGAATCTCCTGCTGGATTTTCCTTCTGGAAAGTCAGTTAATTCAACAACACTTGTTGGTGAGAGTCATGGAAGGTAGTGAAGAGGAAGCATTTGGTGGCAGCAGAACGGGCTCGAGAAGGTTAGAATAAGACTAAATCATGCTGCATTTTTTTAACATCTATCTTTACCTTTTTTTTTTTTTTTTTTTTTTTTAGATTGAAACCTTGCAAAATAAAATAAAAAACCTGAGGGAGGTGAGAGGTCATCTAAAGAAGAAACGACCTGAGGAGTGTGATTGCAACAAGATAAGGTATTTCTTGTGTACTTCAGAGTAATTATTTGTGGTGTGAAACTGTAACTGCTTTATCTCCTCACAGGAGGGATCAGGATCTGGTTTGTTCAATGGTTGCCTGCTTACTGTGCCCTTGAATATGGACTTGGACTGCTGCCCAAGTACATGACACACCTTCTCCCAGGCAGGAGTTTAATTGCCTGTGTCAAGTGGTGGTGATGTAACAGGGCTTGTAAACCAGTTAGTTCTGCTCTTGTACTGAAGATGCTGCTGTTAAATATCAGAGATGAATATTTGAAGCTGCGGGGGTTTTTATCTGACAACTTTGACACGGGCAAATTGTTGTTCTGGTGCAGTGTTACACAGATCTGTTACAAAAACAATACGTGTGAACTCACGGGTGGGGAGATGAGGGAATTTCTTCCCATTCAGTTTTTTTCTAGGCTGGATGTGTTATCTGCTAAGATGAAATCACTGCACTATTTAGCAGCTACATCTGTTGGGAGAAGCAGGAATTAACAGCTGGTGCAGAGTTACATGTATTTGTAACCACCACTGAGTCAGGGCAACAGGTATTTCTTTCCCTGCTTCAGATCCCTTGTGCACAAAGTACAGCAGGCACTGGAATAGTGATGAGCTGTTAAAGTCTCTGCATAGTTGGTTCTTATACAGCCAAATCTTTGCAAAACGGCCGCAGGGTCAGCGCACTGATTCCATGGAAAGGAAGTTTGTGGAATCACAGAACATTAAGGTTTGGAAGGGACCTTAAAGATCATCCAGTTTTTCAGGCTAATATAGGTTACACTTACATTTGTGCACAGCATTAAGAAGACTAATCCCACTGAAATCAATGAAGTTAATCATCCGAGTTATAAATGTTCAGAATTGCACTGCTTTAGCATTTACAATTGGTTAATCTGTGCAAGATTTAAAAAACTGACTGAAGGAGACAGTTCTTTATTAATCTTACTTTGTTAATTTGTTATAAGGATTAAGTTTATGAAAGCTCCCAGTAGCATTAAGAATTTAAAAGATTAGTTCTCAAGGGAATTTTTATCAGTGAACTAACTGAATTCAGAACAACAACATTTATTAAACTTGTGTTTGCTGATCTTTTTGGGTAGCAACTTTATTAGTCAGAAAATATTGCCATTGGCTGAGGCTGTTTTTTTTTTTTTTACCTTTGGTAATTCCACAGAAAGGAGACCTCTGGAAGGGTTTCTGGAGATAGAGGCAAACAGTAGTCAGCCAGCAGGGGTGTGTGTCTGCTTAGACCCTCATATCTCAGAATATATTAGGCACTGCTCTTGCTGGGACAGTTCAGTCCATCTTGTTGGCTTTCCTGGAACTTCCAGCTACTAACAAAGGAGGAACCCCCCTTCCCCCAACCCTAAAGTAGAGCTGATATTGAAATTCTTCCATTCAGAAGGAAGTAACAGGAAGGTGGCATAAGCAACTGAACAAATTGATGAATGTCCAGCTGAAGGAATGTTGTAATTTAATTATCAGTTTGTTTACTTTATCTGCCCCGGGTAGGGAAACAAGCAGTTAAAACTGAAGTCTCAGTAACCTGTGGCTGGACCGTGCGTGGGTCCAGCCTGCAGTGCAGTGGGAGCACAGCAGGTGTCACTGTGGGTCAGGGAGAGGGGGAAACGGGCACAGGGAGGTGGGAAGGGCCCGGCCCACTCGAGCAAGGCTGTCTTCATTCACTGTACACTAACGAATGAAGGGAGAGGTGACACTGCATTAAATCTGCTTCACACCCAGTCTGATAGTGTGGTACAAATAGGAGCAGTTGTCTTTGTTGTTCACCAACAATGCTGTTTTTATTTTAAAACTTTTAATTTAAAATTTTTATTGCAGTTATCATTCAAAACACAAAACCAAACTGAGGCACAAGGGATCCAGTCTTCATCCTTTCAGGTAAGTGAAGGGCTGTTCCTTTGAAAGAGGACATGCCAAGACATTATAACATTTGGTCCATACAAACTAAGCAAAAGCACTGGTATTTCATTTATCCTGTGTTAAAAAGCATAAACACAGAGACACTGGGCAAGGAACTAAGCCCACACCAAAATGATAGTAAATTCTGAGATAAGGCTTCTGCTTTGGGAAATGTCGTATCACGGACCTCAGGCAAACCCTGTAAGTCCCTTTGGCTGCATTTTTATTTTCCAGTGCTGTTGAACTGCAGAGTCATCTCCATTTGGAAGAGGAGCCATTTAATTAAAAAGATGTTGATTCTTTCCCTCAGAGCAGCTTTTTTTTCAAGCTATTTCGGGTTTTTTAGGTGCATTCAAGTGTAACAGAGTTGTTTTGTGTGTGCAGGAAAGCCTTGCAGGAGAAGGACAGGCTGTGGCTGCTGCGGGAGCAGAGAAGGAAGAAGAAACTGCGGAAACTGCTGAAGAGAATCAAAAACAATGACACTTGCAGCATGCCCGGGCTCACCTGCTTCACCCACGACAACCAGCACTGGCAAACAGCTCCCCTGTGGACATGTAAGGACACTGTAAACTCGGGAGGAGGGTTCTGGCTGGACAGGGCTGGGCTGTGGGTTACTGGATCGGGGTTTCGTTGCCTGTGCAGCCAAAGCGGTGCAGTCTGCCCCAAAGCAAAGAATCTGTTTCAGTGCTGCACAAAAGGCAAAGGAGGTAAAAACAACTGCAAGCAACCTACAGACACTGCCCAGTGTACAGTGATGGGTGTGGTATCCCACGCTCTGGAATGTTTCCCAACTGAACGCTGCTTTAATTGGCCATGTCATGGGGATTAGGTGTGCGCGGAACAGGAGGCTGATGCTGGAAGGCATTCTCTGCTTTAGAGCTCAGGAGTGAGAGTTCCCCTCTATGAATAAAGTAATGCTGTAAGCAGAAATAATTAGCAGTGCTAAAGACTGATGCCTTTGTAACTCTTCAATTTGCAGTGGGCCCTTTCTGTGCCTGTACCAGTGCCAACAACAACACATACTGGTGTTTGAGGACAATCAACGAGACCCACAACTTCCTGTTCTGTGAATTTGCTACTGGGTTTTTGGAGTATTTTGATCTCAATACCGATCCATATCAGGTATCTGATCACAGACCTCAAGAAATGCAGCATTTTTCCTTACTGATGATCAACTGAAATAGCACAGTATTGCTGCAGGATGTAATTTAGGGCCTGTATCACTTAAACCAGTAAAATTCGGCTCTTTCCTGTTACAAATAAACCACCTGTATTCCTTATATGAAAGCTATCAAACCACAGAGCAGTAGTTACTAACAAGAAACCCCTATTTATTGCAGCTAATCAATGCAGTGAATACACTCGACAGAGATGTTCTCAATCAACTGCATGTCCAGCTCATGGAACTCAGAAGCTGCAAAGGATATAAGCAATGCAATCCAAGAACTAGGAACATGGATCTAGGTAAGTGCCTCTCCTGTTGCACTCACAAACCCCCCAAAAGGAAATGGGGCTCACTCTTACCATTATGCAACTTGAATCAGTCAGAAGGATTTTAGTATTTCTTAATACTGGTAGTGTCCTGCTGAGGCTGGTAACTGCATGCTTAGATTTTTGCATGTGTTCAATTTGTGCTATGTAATGTTTTTAAAATTAAGAATGATACTTAAATAGCCTAGTGATGAGTGTTACAGAGATGCAGAAGATGATGAGGAAAGATACTGGTGAAAGAGGGAAAGAATATCCTAATAGCAACTGTCAAGCTCATATGCCAGTCCAAGCTAGAAGAGACTTGTGGAGTTCTGCTCCAGACTTGTGCTCAGTGCAGGGTCAGATGTGAAGCAGGCCAGGTTACTGAGGGCATTGGGTGATCTGTGATTTAAGTCTTTTTATAAGTGTCTTACCTGATACAGGCAATCCCGGGTAACATTGTTAATTTTTCTTCACCTAGGACTTAAAGATGGAAGCTACGAGCAATACAGGTACATTTTAAAAAAATTACATTTTTATTCTTAGCTGCTACCCTCATGCTGAAGGAACAGGTGTGGGATTGGGAACCACATGGACAGGCAGGGCCTGGAAGGGCATATGAAAGGCCTTTCCACCCCCGTCATTTTGAAATGCTGGAGCTGTTTGTTTCACGTTCTAACTTTGGTAGTCAAAATTCGGCCTGAACTCTTCTCCTTCCTCACCTTTCAGACTGTAGTGCTGGTGGTTTTCTTGGTGATGGTTGACTTTTTTCTCCTTTTGCTGCTTGAAAATTAGGCAGTTTCAGCGTCGAAAATGGCCAGATGTGAAGAGACCATCATCTGCCAAGACACTGTGAGTTGGGAGCACAGTTCACCAAAAGCATTTGCTTTACTTAGCTTTCTCCTTCACTTTTCTTTTTGCATGCAGCACCTTTTATAACATCATCATCATTTCTCATGGAATGCTTAAGTGGGAAGTCCTCTAAATTACACAAGAAATACAATACTTCCGTCATTACTGACAACTGCTGCCCAAAACCTCTTGGTCCATGTTTTCTGGGATTCCAGGAGCATTGAGGTCAAGGCAATTTCAAATGAGTAAAGCAGATGCTCAGCTGAAGAGACCAGTTATGGTTAACTGCCAGTTAAAGACCAGGATGTTGGTTTCGCCTAAATTTAAATTAGTAGCAGCTACCTTGTGGATTTTCACCCAATCCAGAAAGAACAAAACCGATTGTAATTTCCCACAAGCAGAGGGACAGTATTGTGTGCTTTTTTGCTCTTTATCTGACCACAGCCTTCTGTTGTGAGCAAAAAAAAGGAAGTTAAAACAGAAAGTAGACTACAAGACAGATTTGTATCTCAGACTGCTTTTTTCTTACTGAGCTGTCCTTTAAAACTTGACTATGCTATTCAGTTCTCAACCTGCCAGAGCTCAAAGGTGAGATACAAATTTAAGTGCTTGAAAAGTTACCTTTTCCCATTATTGTCTCTGTATCTCCCCTTAAAAAAAAGACAGATTTCAGTTCACTGGAAACCATGAAGTGCTCTCAAACTGTGCAGTGTTAAAAATATGCACAAGTCCCTTCCTAGACACAGTCTGGCCTTCTCATTCGCCCAAGAGGGACTTGCTCATGTAATAGAGTATTTTTATTTCTAGTTGAAGGGATCTACGACTGGCTTTAGAACCAGAATGAAGCTTGAATTAACAAGCTTTGTACAGTTGAAGTCTCAAACTCAGCTGGATTGTTTCTGTCATACACCTGCTGTGGTTTTATAGGTGGTGCACATTGTTTTTTACTGCATGGAACCATTAAAAATATTTAACTGCTTTCCACTAGAATGTTATACACTAAAACTGTGTTTGTTTTTTTTTTTAAAGAGGACAACTGTGGGAAGGCTGGGAGGGCTGATCTCCCCAACTGCTGCACCTCCATGAGGATACAAACTGGCCAGAACTTGAATCCGTGTACAGACTAAATGAATTGTAACATTAGCCTGAAGGACTGGATAAACTTTGAGGCTGAAATAGATAGAATGTTTGCACTGGTGAGTGAGTTAAATAGGATGCAGTGAAACTGTGGGACGTGCTGTCAGAAATACAGGTCTCTGAACTCCACTATTGTACCTGCTTTTTGCTTTGGATTATACCTCACCTGCTTCATGAGGCATTTTACTTCCAGAAGACACAAGTAAGGCTGAGCCAGGAATTGAGAGAGGAGGAAGCACAGCCCCATCCCAAAGAGAGCCATTCCAGCGTTTACACCGACAGCTGAAGGGAACTCAACTTTCAGCTCAACTGTATCTTCAGTTGTCACGAGGAACACTTCACAGCCAAGGATAACTAAAGCAAGATTTAGAAACACATGGATGCTTTTGCTTCTCACTGGGGTAAAGGCAGTGGTTGAACAGAACTCTGAGCAGCACTGAGTGTTCTCAACACCACAACACTTCTCCAGTTCCCTCTGAGGATACGTTTTAGTTCCACGTCTGTTTGTCCATCCTACTGCCACCTCTGTGAAGATTAGAGAAAATCCTGACTAACAGATTTTTTGGAGGGGTCGTGTAAATTATTGCTCAATATACACTATTTGCCAGTCAATTCCTTCAGGTTGTAAAGAATTTTGTTAATAAAAAGAGTGTAATGCCCAAGCCCCATTTTCTCAAAACGTTACTTACTGTTGCTTAGGACATGTCAGAATTCATCCATTTTTAGAAGTACTGAAAAATTTCAGTAAATGTACATCTCAAATTTTAACAACATCAGATTTGTATGAAGTTTTTTTACGTGGTAATAGCCTATTGTATGTTCAAAACCAAAACAATTCCTCTGAGAAAGCAGCATTTGCTCAGCAGTGTAACTTTTACATTTATTTTTTAAAAAAGGCAGCTCTGAGAAGTTCAGTGGTCAATAAACAATAATCTAGTTAATAGTTTAGTCTACAAAAATAGTAGAAGTTCTGAATGACAGTTACTGTTTAAAGGCTTTTAAAGGGAAAAAAAACCCCACCCTGTCATTTTACTAAAGAAGCACAGTGTACAGAATTATTTGAATATTTTCATAAGGACATTATTAAATACATTGTAGTACAGGCCATTGTAGCACAGGCACTAGTGGTGAGATTTGTCTTTATAATTCATGTTACTCTGCTACCTGTTTTAAAGGCCTGAGGGTGCTCACAGGGCAGGACTTGACCAACTGCGGCCTTCACTCCTAACAAAAAAGTTCTTTTTCTTTTAAAACAGAAACTTAACTTGCTCTTTTAGAAATGCAGTGTTAAAAAAAAAGTGTTCTGGAACCCTTCCTGGTTTTGCCCATAAGGAAAATCAAGTGGAATTACATCCAGCCATATAGATCTCTAGTACCACACCTCCCTGCTCAAAAACTATACTTGGATTTAGGAACTAAGAAAAAAACACACCCTAAACCAACAACCTGCTCAAAAAGCAGAAGTGGAGTCTTGGTAAGTGTGCTCTACAGCAAGACTGGGCTTGAGTATTTGTATTATATGTGCTAAGTCAAATATACTTCCCAAAGTTTTCTTGCAAGCTTTTTTTAATTACAGAAGTAAAATGTGATTGTCTTAATCTAGCCACAGATTTTCTTTTTAACTTGTTACAGCTTTCATGGATTATCAGAAACATCTATCAGATGATGAGATCCTGGATCAATACAAATAAGTAAAAAAAGGAAACACATTCTTGCTGCTTCCCAGAGAAAAGCGTTAGCCATCTGCTAAACTTTACAGAAAGAATCTGAGGTTAGATTTAAAAAAATTGGCACTTACCTTTTTTTTTTTGTGTGTGTGTTCGGCCTTTAGTCCTTGGTCAGCTGAGGGTGTGATGGTCAAAATCCTGCAGGGTCCGGTGTTCCTGCTCCTGTTGAAAAAAGTTACCTTGTTCCTTTACACCAGATCCTGAGCTGTGGGGTGGTTTGGGACACAAGAAGCAGCTGCTGTTTTGTGAAAGATAAGTTGTTGCCAAACTGGGGAAAGCTGCCACCTCTTCACCTTTCAGCTCCTGTCCAAGCTGCTGTTTGAGTTGACAGAGACAACATATCCCAGTTGGTCTCGATGCTAAATGGTCTCATCAGTGAAAGGTCTCAGTGGATGCTCCCCCAGCTTTTGCAGCCAATTAGGAAAAGATGGAAATCATTCTTTGTACAGTTTTCCTCTGTGGCAGCACCAAATTTTGTCTGACCTTTGCAAGATACAGTCACGAACCTTAAAGTATTAAACAGCTAATCAAGTTCTGATTTTAAATAGAAACCTTTATTTACATTATTATTAACATCCAAACACAAAAGCCAGAAGGGCGGTAAATACCTTACAACCAACTCTTTTATAAATCAGTCCCCATGATTTTTCTGTTTTGCAAAATAAAGATACAGATATTTCAAGCAATACTTACAATGTAAACTAAACTTAAATGCAGTTCTCAATACTGTATGCCTTCTCCTGAGAATTTTTTTAAATATTGCTCTCAGAATTACATGGTTTCATACTTGCTGTATCATTCTGTCATCTGGTAGTCTGCACATAAATTCTAAAATAAAAGGTGTGCTAATTGGTGCAACATTCAAATAAGTTTTGTCTTGTGACTGAAACGTGGTCTGGATTTTCTAACTTTGAAAGCAGTATTTTAGGCCAAGAAAAAGAGTATTACATACGAGTTTTATTAATAACCACATGGTTTCCGTGATCAAAAGAGACATGGAGTAAAACAACACATTTATGCAGCAGTGATCAGAGGTGGCTGTACTAGATAATTGATCTTTTACTGTTGAATAATGTTATACAGGTTGTTTTTTAAAAACATTTAGGAAAACCTGCTGCTACAGAAACAAAGCAAAATTGGTGGCAGTAACTAAATGTCAGCAGATTTCAAACTGGATGTATTATGCAGGATTAGTCCTGCCAAGAAAGATTTCATCAATGCTTTTTAAAAATGCCCCCTCTGGCTTAATCAAGTTGAAACTAAAAATCTTTGGATTCAGCAAAAAAAAAAGGTCCTGGAAAGCTCCAGCAATCTAAACACAGGTGAGAAAATGATGATCCTTAAAACATGATTCAGGTACCAGTTAAACACAGATGTATAAATAGAATCACTTAAAAAAAACCTGTAGGGCATGATGTATAAAGCAGTACACAGCCCTAAGAGCTCACCTAATGAAAGCAACCAGGGTTTGTAGTTTCCATCAATATAATGAACAACTACAAAATACAAAGATTGTTCTGCTCTGATCTGATATAAAAAGCATGGGATTGTTGCCTCTCAGTGTCAGTAGGCAGCACTTGAATAGGTATGTTCTAAGAAATGTAAAAGAAAAGAGTTCCTCAGGCTTTTAAAAGTTTTGCATTAAAAACCACAGGTGAATTGGACAGAAGATTTCAAATAAATGCTGTCACCTAATCTGTATGCTCAGTGCTAATGGCAGAAATTGACTGATCTACATTCCCTTTGGAACACAAGTGTCTGGATGCTAAGGATGAATGTTTTCAGCCTCTTTCTATTTAGAGTTATTTCCGTTAAAATGGAAGATCACTGAACATTCTGAACAATAAAACCACCTCTTGCTAACGTACCAAGAACAAGCAAGAAAGATCACAGATCAAGGTTGGTTTTTTGTACTTGCTTGGGAGAAATCAGTTTTCCATTACACAGTGAACAGCAGAACAGGAGCACCACACATCTTAAATGTTTCTTGGGTCCTCACTTACGAAAGTTTAGAGGTTTGACTTGTAGCTTTAAAAACTGCAAAGGGACCTTCATTCCAAGGCCCCAGAATGGAGGGGATAAAACCCCACACACGTTATCAGCAAATAATATGTAACCAGACTTAAATACTGATATCAGAGAAACCTGCTTAGAAAATACATTCCTTCCTATTAGAACAAGCCAATGTAGGTACAGACATTTGGTTGAAGTGTGGCTTCATATCCTTAAAGATTTCTAGATGTCATGTAAAAACAAATATTTTGCAACAGACAAACATCTCCAAAGAACATTTAGAGTTCATTAAAATTGACCAAAAAAGACACAATCCAGATTCATCAGCTGAAAAGGTGACCTATTACAGAAAGACATGACTGTCCTGACAAGGTGGGACATCTTACAATGCAGAGCCTTTGTGTCAAACTGCCTTATGTAAAAAGACATGGAACAAAAGTGCTCACAGGTGGAGAAAGCATTTAACAACCGGTCTTTTTTAGAAAAAGCTATTATGTTAAAGATGTAAAAATAAATGAAGTGTTGAAGACCAAAAAAGAGAAATATGTGGGCCAAAGTCACCCAGCTTCAAAGTCATTAAATCTAATTAAAGAAAAATTCTATTTGGACCTCAACTACACTGAGTTTACAGAAATCAATTTTGTTAAATATTTAGCTTCACAAACTCTGCAAAAATGAGTTAGTGACCTACAAAAGTCATATATATAATACATTATCTTAAAGATCATATTTACAAAATTTATTCACAAAAAGACTGCAAAATTCTGATTCTGACTGCAGTGCCTTGCCTTTTCCGAAGTTATTTTCAAAAAAAAAGATGAAAGATTATTGCTCTGATTTCCATACACAGAAAACATTACATTATGCAGTCTTTTCATTTCATAATTCTTAAGAGATTGTATTTGAGAAGGAACATGAGTACACCCCTACCTTCATATTAAGTCCTTATCAAAGATATTGCATTAATCCATTATATAGTCTTCTATAAAGTGCACTCAGCTGCACAGCAATATGTAAATATTAGTCACAACTGTGTTTAAATAATTTAAACTGTTTATCCTCTCTTTTTAACCCTTGGCTTCAGTGGACAGGATTTTGGACTAGAACGTGCCAATTCATTTTGCACTGCTACTTTGCTTGGGAAATCCCTGACTCCTGGGGGTAAGAGACTAAAAGCAGCATTTGTGTTCAGGAGTTAATATAAAAGAGTCAAGGCTAAAACTACATTCTCTGTCAGATACTGTTACTAGAGAAATCAAAAATTCTCACCACTGTGACTTCTCCAGGCACTTTTGTCTGCCTGTAGTTAAAGGGCTTTGGATACAGTAAACAGATCAGGTACACCAGGAGCCTACCCATCAAATCTACTAAAATGCGATTATCAAATTCACATTTCTAGAGGAAGAGTGCCAAAAATATGAACAAACTTTTTTTGTACTCCACAATATACAGTAATACAGAGACTGCTTCTACTAAAATGTTGGGGTTTTTTTTCCTTTTTTGGGATAGGGAGGGTTTTTTGGCTTATTTATTCCTCTGAATGAAGTAACTTAGGACATCATGGTGATTAACTTAGCACTAGTTTCTGTAAGCCCAGTCTGAGTCACCTTCCTTTCCAACACTAGTGCATCAGTAATACAGCCTTTCTTGCTTGAAGCTGTGGTTCTGGTGTCAGCAGTATTTCTGTTAAAGAAAAGAAAAAATCATCATCAGACAAAATAACACCTTTGCTGAAAAAAAAAATAGTCCACATACTGCAATTGGAAGAGGAAACTACTGATAATCAATGTCTGTAAGCAGAAGAGTAGCTTTGCAGTGCTCCACTTCTTTGAAAATAGATTTCTAGAAAAGAAATGCTCTCCCAGGATTTCGTGAACACACCATTGGAGTATCTTCATGTAGGTTTGGAAAATCTGACATTTCCCCTTCATTTTCCCCTTAATAAAAGGCATTTGTTGCATCAAAGTTCTCCAAACCCTTAATAATTGTCCTCAGATGATTTTCCTCAGGTACCTTGGACAAAATTTCATGAGGTACATTTTGCTTGGATAGATTTAGCTTATGTCAATATTATGTTGCTCATCCCTTGGTATTTTATGGAAAGAATGCAGCAATATTTTGTAATTCATCTTTCTTTTCAGGGCCTATTGTTAGCACGTTTCCCCCCTGAATGAGGGGCCTATAGTTTCTGGCTTTGCATACACAAGCTACTCTAAGGAAGTAGCAGCAGCATCTGCCAGAAGGATCCCACACTATCAGGATTCTTGACTCGTAAGAGCTATTACATATAATCATCAACATCTGCTGAAGATGCTATTCACCATGTCCATGGGTGGCTTTCTGGGGTTTCTCCAGGTTTAGAAGTATTTCATCATCCTTTGTTCAGTCTAAGCCTTGATCCTACCTGTAATACTTAAAAGTCAGCAGCTACTCACAACATACAGCTTAGCTTCCTCATGGACTGCATTGAGTATCATCAATAATAAGGTGTCTCTTTGCACATAAAACTGGCAGGTCCCACAGATGTAAATATGAACAGGATAACTGAGCAGAGATGGATGGAAGCAGCCCCTACTCAGTGGAAAGTCAGTCCGTACGAACAACTTACCTGGTCTGGACCCATAGGCATTCCTGACATAGGCATGGCATTAATACTCATCTGTCCCATGTGGCCACTGCTGCCGTTCATGTGCATCATACTGTAGGCTGCTGGATTGCCCTGGTGGCTGAACTGCTGCTGGGGGAAAGAACTGAGGCACAAAAGGACAAATAAAATTACCGTCTGAGAAGTTTACCCATTGATACATTGCCTTCCCTGCACCAGCTGGCAACACATGAAACATAGAACTGTTTTCACATTTACTTGTTTCTAGCCAATGTCTGTTTCATGTGGAAACAAATTTCCCTCCCAAAAGGAATTTTGAATCTTTAGAAAGACAGAGCAGTATCTGTGTGCTGAGTGGAACCTTTGTAGAGGCTCCTGTTAGGGCTGTATTGCCCACTGTGATACTATCCTGCACTTTTGCATCCCCTCCCCAAGTTATTTTTTCAATATTTAAAGACTGTTGCTCCTGGTTACAAAGATTGCAGAGGTCCAATATGAATCAATGCAGCTAAGCATAAAATACACTTAATCACTCTCTTTCCTTACCCAGATAAGGATCAAGGACAATACAGACATCTGAAAGACAGCTATTTTTTCCTCTTCTAAATCCTTTTCCTACTATAAACTTTTTAACATAGTTTCTACTTTAAACAAAACAAAAGACACTTTTTGAGAAGCAGGTTGTAACTGTGCAGTTCACCTGTTCCTGGCCATGCTTCCTGATGGCCAGCCCTTCATCTCTGAGGACTGGTACACTGTTGCTGGCTGAGGATGCTGCATCACAGGATTCTGGGAGGGTCCAATTCTTGATGGTATCATTGGGTTGGGAGGGCTTGATACTCTACTAAATGCAGGATCAGGTTGTTGGCTTATACCTGAAAACAAAACAGATACAATATACTTCAGTTATGATCACCTAGAACTTTTAGTTTATCTTCTTGCAGTGATTGGAAGGGGAAATGTCATCCTTTTTTTGTAGCAGTATATTCCATTTTTCAGAATATTTAGGTAGTTTGGGTTAATAAAAGACAGGGAAAAGAAAACCAGACAGATGAAAAAAAAAAAAAACCAAAACATGTTAGTACTAGTACCATAATTAGGTGGATAGGGGAATTGCTGTGGAGGAACTTGAGCCATTGGAGGGCCTGTCAAAGCACTATCCATGCTTCCTGTGGCAGTCACATTTGGTGGTGGACTGAAGGCCTGAGGTTGCTGTTGCTGCTGCATCATCATTGCCATCCTCTGTTGTCTAAAATGGTGACTTATTAGTTCCCTGTTACGCTGAGCCACCATTTGAGCATTAAGAAAACCTTGCTGCTATCCCCCAAAGAAAAGAAAAATCATATTAGAAAATGTGTTTACAAATGAAATCACGACAGAGTCAATCAAACCACCTACACTCCTTCTAAGACCCAGCATATCCATTATCAGAACAGGAAGCTAAGAAAACCCCACAGCCAGTACAAAAAAAATCATCACAATATTCAACAAAGGTTTTCATTAAATTGTCATTAGTGCTAAACAAATTATAAAGTCGATTAGATATATTCTACACGGAAAAACAATTGGCAAACTGAATTGATAACATGACCTAAGGAACAAATCCCTCTGCAGTCTCAGGAATAAGGGAGGTAGAAAACCACCTCTTTTTTTTAATTGTGCAGGGGGACAAAACCAAAGAGGAATGCTGTGGAATCATGAAAGAATGTCATAATTCTAAACAGTGTAATAATTACTTACCTGAGATCCCACCTGTGTCTGCATAACTGGTCTCATTACTGAGGTATTTCCACTGACTGGACTTTCCATTTTCATTTCAAGCGTCTGACGGGTCTGATTCATAAACTTGGAAAAAAGACATTTTAGCACTATTAGCCTGAAAATAACAGTATCTCAACAAAGTAAAGGCAACTCCTGTAAAAAAATTTACTTACAGACTTCTTGAATGCATGAAGTGCCATGGTTAATTTTTGCCTTGTCTGATGTACCCAAAGACCAAAAGAAAAACCCTCCAAACAGTGCAGTACTACTTGGCTTTAGTTTTTTATTTCCCTTGAAATTAGCACTCTTTACAAATAAAGAGCAGACTATTTATTTGTTCCAATTCATGCTTTGGGCAAAAGGATATAACCACTAGCTTTGCTTAAAATAATAAATTCTGTCTCCTTCCCTCTCCCTCACATAAGGCCAAAGCCACACATATTGAACTGGTGTCACAGAAAATGAGAGAGACCACAGATTAAACATCACCATTCCACATCACACAGCAGTAGCCCAGCTTTCCAAGTTTTCTTTGTACGTTGTATTTGTTACCAGGCCTGCATTTCCACATGGGGAATTCCCTGCTGAAATCATGCACCGATTTTTTAAGCAGTGCTTTCAAACTAGTGGTACCATCTATGGGGCTGTGTCTGTTCTCTCACCTTTCATCCAAAAGAAAATACCTAAATGAGCATGGACAAGATCATCCAGAGCTACACTGTTCAAGAGCACTGTTTAGTGTGCTGCAGGAACCAATCCAATCTGCATTTGGGGAGGCTGGAGAAAACAGTTGTCCTAATAAAGGTTCTTTCACTCCTACAGCCATCAGGCACTTGGTGAGAAGCACTGTCAAAATGAAAGATCTGCCCTCTCAGTCATCTGTTGTCATGTTTATTGTCATATTCGTGAAGCAACGCAATTCCATGTGCAGCTGCTTCCATTCTGAAACACGAGGGAAATGTGAATGAAGGAACAAAAAAATTACCTGCTGGCCCTGCAGCCTCTGCTGGAGCTGCATGCGGAGCTGCTTCGGTGTGTTGGTCCGAGGCCTCATCACGTTGGCCCTGGGATGAACACTTTGCAGTGGGAAATTGCTTGGTTGGCCCATCTGATTCATCACTGAATTAAAAGATGGCTGTTGTCCCTGGATGTTACTAAAACCTCCTGGCATTGCTGCCCCTTGCCCTTGATAGGGCTGAGCATATAACGAAGGCTTCTGGTCAATCATAATGGAAGATTCCTGACCTTGAAATGAATCTTGTTTGGGTTCCAAAGCTTGTCCCTTCAACAGATACAAAAGTGCTTTCACTATAAAGTGTATTCTTTAAGCAGGAATTCCTAGAGAAGCAATAAAACTAACACAGCATAATACAACAACCAGCAGTTTCTTGGGTAGAACACAGCACGGACAGTGACTGTTAGTCTTCCCTCCAAACTAATGAAACAGCAAAAGTGATAATTAATAACTTTTCTTTTAAACCAGCTCTGCTACACAGTTTGTACATGGGCAGATCAGCGCCATTGTTCAAGCCCTTCCACACTTTTAAATGCTATTTGTACAAATGATTTTGCGTGTGTCAGCAAGTTCCAAATTATTCCTAATTTTTTATCTTTCTTGTAACGCACAAGAAGTTTAATCCATACTGAATTTCATCTCCAATGAAAATCACTACTCAGTGTAGAGGTTTCCAAAGGCAGATGTAGGAAAATGAAGATGAGGAAGTGAGGAGAGGCAGTGAGTGAGGAGGCTCTCTTCCCTTTCTTTTCAAGTAACAAAAGAATATAGGGTCTTGGAAAATAAATGGCCAAAATCTGTTTACTTACTTGGCTTACAAGATCAGGAATTCCTAATGCTCTGTCGATTTCTTCCAGACCTGTGACATCTGTATTACTCAGCAAGGTGTGCAGCTGATCCAAAAGTGCCCTTTCATCATTCTGCCCTTCCATATTTGGAGCTGAACATAAGAAGTCATCCAAAGAGTTTCTAACTAGTTGTCTATAAATATAAAAAACATTAAAATCATACAATCATTAAGACTGGAAAAGACCTCCAAGATCACTGAGTCCAAGCTGTGCCCAATCCCCACCTTGTCCCCCAGCTCAGAGAGCACTGAGTGCCATGTCCAGTAATTCCTGGGACACCTCCAGGGATGGGGACTCCACCACTTCCTAGGGCACCCCCTTCCAATAGTAAACCACCCTATCAGTGAAGAAATTCATTACAACCACTACAATCAAGCCCACAGTTTTTATATAACATATTGACCCGGAGATGATTTAAGTACTATAACCACCAGAAGACTGAGGTAAGACTTCAGTCCCAGATTTAGGTCTTAAAATGTCCCAGTCACCTTTCAGGTATCCTTGAACACAGGTAAATTCTGTTTTCTCCTGGTTTCTGCCACGTGCCACAGAGATATAATTTCAGATTTTCCCATGCCTCCCAACTCAGGGACTGAGTTTCATATCAGCAGCAGAAATGGAAACAGATTCTGACTCCAGTCTGTTATCCCCACTGTGTATGCTACAAACATCCTTTTCCTGGTCTCAAATCCTTCTGACAAACAGTGAACAGCTGTACTTAAAATTGTCTTCAAACCTTCCCCAAATCTACCTGTTCTGTGAGCCCCGTGATGCTTGCTCCACAGACAGCACATTGTCAGGCCACAACCCAGGCTGGTTAGAAGGTCCAGGCTGTCCATATGGATTCCCTGCCATGCCAATGTTTATCTCATTTGGCCCTGCAAGGTAAAACATTTGTGTGTTGTTTAAAAACTGAAGGTGTCATCTTGCTCTCCTGGTGTTCAGAGAAAGCAATGAGGAGGATCATGCAGATTATCAAGTAGCTTCATGAGCTTTCCATGAGCATGTTTTACAGTGTAAACACATAAACTCACACGCAACATAATTTCAGATCACAGATTTAAATATGACAGACAGTGATCTAAAGCTGATGCCCCGTTAGAGCAGAATTCTTGTTTCTAATCCTTTAGCCCCTAAAATCAGAATGTTATAGATACAGGACATAGCATGAAAAAAAAAGATTAAAAATTTCTGGCCAATGACATCTGGGTACCAGTAAATACACATTGTCATAGTGATGTCAATATTTGGCATTTTGAATTCCAATACAAAGTGAAAATCAAAAGAAACAGGAAGTACAGTAACATTTTGCTCTTTGCTTTCCCTCTGCCTATTCAGAGACACACAGCACTACATAGGAGAGTTTATGTCAACCCATTATTTCCCAATATCTGTAGGAATCACCTGGCAATAATGATTTCTAGGAAGCTGAGCTGAATTCTGACTCAGCACTGCACAAAAATGTCCTCCTGATTTAACCTTATAACCACATGTTGCATTGAAACAAGAGAACTGGTAGCAGCCCTGGTAGCCTTCCACGATAAAACTGGAAAGAAAGGAATGCTATTTTGGCCATTTTGGGGCATATCAGTATTGGCACAGTAGACTGGAAAATTTCAGCTCTTGGGTAAACCTTTGTTAGAGATCCAGAACAAAAAAACCACACAGGCTTCAAGGCTCTGTTCACATTTTAGACATGCAGCTATTTTCTCTCATGCAAACTTGAATACTTTGACGAGAAATTGTATTTGCAATGTGTTTTTATATGAAATTTGGCTATTCCATGTGAGAAGAATTTTGAAATACTTGAGAAAAATGTTAAGAAGACACTGATTACCAAGAATTTAACAGCAAAAAAAAAGCATCTACGTCAAGTATGATGAATTCAATTAATATCTTCACATATAGAATTGCAGATGCCATTTAGTTCCCGGAATTTAGCAGCGAAGCACTGCACTGAAGAAATACACAGAAGTTATCTCCCCAAAATCTGGAGGCTCAGGATGAATTACCCGTGTATGAAACACAGACACCAGCAGAAGAAACCAAAACCACCAAAAAGTCACTGAACGTCACAGTCAG
This sequence comes from Lophotriccus pileatus, assembly GCA_035583135.1. NCBI lineage: Eukaryota > Metazoa > Chordata > Aves > Passeriformes > Tyrannidae > Lophotriccus > Lophotriccus pileatus. The sequence continues at coordinate 14,654,337 of JAWWES010000051.1, forward strand.
GGAACAACAAGAGTGTTGAAAAGCCTTTTGATGAAAATCTAGCCTTGTACCAAAACTGAGGAGATTCTTATGATGAATGCTAAGTAAGAGAGCAGCGAGACAGTGCTGAGCAGGACAACGACAAGTGGAGAACTCACTCATGTGAACGAGGGGCTGTTGCAGGCCTGGCCTGGAGGCAGGCAGGCTGTTGGAGCGCAGGGGCAGGGTGGGCACTGAGCCCGTGGGCCGGGGCAGCGCCGCTCCCAGCTCGGGGCCTGTGGGGTCCAACCGGCTGCCCTTGGAGCTCGGCAAGCCCCAGTCGGGCTGGTGCTGGTTCATGGCCACGCTTCTGTTGGGAGCACTTGCTGTAACAAAGAGCAGAAAATGCAGCAGTTGGTCATCTGGGCTGCATTACATATTTTGGGTTAAGAGTTATTTTGTTATTTCAGCAACAAGTGCACCAGGTTTTTCTGGTCAGTTGGAGTCCTAACCTTCTTCACAAACTTGTCTTTAATTCAGACTCAGTTTTAAAAGAAAAAGAATTCATATATAGTAGATTCATATCTTTACAAAAACAACTCCTCTGATTACCTTAACTAGACCTCAGGAGCAAGTACTGAAACTCTATGTTGGTTACTATTGCACAGTTATTAGTGACTTTTCCAGAAGTGATATTCAAAAAAGTTTTACAAGGTGTTCAATTTATAGTCATATATATATATATATATATATATATATGAAAATTTTGCATAATTTTTTTATTTACATATTTATTATTACTTGGGAAATTCAGTGACAGAGCAATTCACTGAACTCCTAAAAAAGCATCTAAAGCTTACCACGCCAAGTTTTAAATCATAAAAAAACCTTTATGAGTCTAAATATATTTAAAGGTCATAATGACTTGACTTACCATTGTGACCTGTACTTACTTCTATATATAAAAAACATGTTAAAGACTCAAATAGTAAAAACCAGTTTAACTACTTAACAAAAATAAACAATATACAGGTAGGAAACAGTTATTTTCTTATAATTTTAGCTAGAATATTAATTAAGAATTATTAATATGCTGATGGTCAAATTAACATTCTTTAACATTAAGATTTCTTCTAACCAAATCTCAATCTTGTAACCTTTTTAGACATAAAAGCTTTTCCCTTTACAATGAGATCTACTTGTAGACAATGAACAAACCCATATTTGCTCCAAAATTTTCTTGGTTTTCAATCATTCTTGGACTTCCACCCATCAAGTTTTGCTTTTGTAACATGGAGAATGCATTGACATTCCTCACTGAAGCACTGGAGCCCACGGGGCTGTCCAAAGACATGGCTCTGTTAAAAGGAGGGCGAGCAGTCTGCACAGACTGGGAACTCTTCACACCTGTTAAAGAATTAAAAGACGTACAGAACTGTAATTTTAAAAAGAAAGTGCCATTAATGACTTAAATAAATTAGTCTGATCTATTTATGGGCACATATATTTGACCTTAAGCAAGCCAAGAGTAGTTATTTTGCTTATGTTCTCACTACAAAAATCACATTTTGAATACATAGGTAGGATCTTTTACAGGAAAAGTCAAATGTGGTTCCCTTTGGCCCTAGACAAAAAAAGAGATCATTTTAATTCATGTTCTGTAAGGAACCATGTTTTTAACATTTTGAAACACTAGTATTACAGACTCCTTGATATATATGAGTGGACTGCCCAGACTCTGGGTAACTCTGACATGAAGACAGAAACAAATGGTTCTGTTTGGAAGAGCTTGAACCCAGAGGTGGTGTGTTCAGAGCATGGACAATTAACCTACAATTAGAATTTTCACACAGAATAAGAAGGAAGTTAAAACCTTGCCACCAATTCCATATTACATCCCTAGACATCTGTAAGCGATAAAAATTTCTCAATTTTAATTTACAACTTGCAAAACATTTTTCCTGATGACTTGTCTCTGAGAAATCTACATTAGACAAACCCAGAATAAACCATAAAACATGGGACTCAATGCAACTCCTTGTGTATGTAGTAGGTGAGCGCTGTCAAGTCAGCTAATAGTGCACAAAATAGCCTGTGAGAGCATAATTAGACATTTTGCATTATATTTCTCCTTAAAGATACAACAGATGAACGAAGTATTTTCTAAGGATTTGAGGATGTTTCAATCAGGTAAGAAGAAAACCTTAACTTTATAACCAAAGTGGTATTAAATTCCTTACCCAGTAAGGCATTTCCTTGAAATAATGCTTGCTTTGTTCCAAGGTTATTTCCATTTGCAGACATAGCATTATTGTAAAACTCTGAACTAGTCAGGTCACCTAGAATTGCATCCAAATTATCCAAGTCTCCATTCATCTGAAAATGATGCAGTAAAACACCAAGGTTATTTACTCTTGTATGACCATCCTTCAGGTTTTATTCAGATCCTCGCTAATCCTAAAATATGTAACTGGGAGACAAATCTTTCAATTTACTGACATTATCTTGGGCTAGATCTCAATTTCCAGAGAACTTCAGATACCACTGAGCTACATTTTTTTTAGAGTATTTTGCTCACCTAATTTTGAGAATTAGAAGAAACTGGAGGACCACATAACTAAAATGAAAAGCCCCTCTGAATATAAACATTTCAGTCAGCCCAAAATTCAAAGATAAAAACACTAATGACAGCCAACAGCATCCAGAATGTGTATTATTCAGTGATAAATAACATATGTCATACACAAGATGCCTAATTTGATTACTGGCAAACATGACAACACATGGAAATTACCTACAGGTTTTTCTGGTCAGTTGGAGCCCTAACCTTCTTCACAAACTTGTCTTTAAATCAGACTCAGTTTTAATAGAAAAAGAATTCACTGGATGATAATACAGTTTTCTGTATCATGACACTTCTTGGAATTCTGACTCTAGAAACACTGAAACAAATTAACAGGCATATATTTGTTTGAATGTTGAATATATGTAACATATTTGGGACAACATATTCCCTCACTTAAGGGGGAAAAAAAGGAGTGCTAAAACCAATGAATAAACTAAACCAAATCACAGCTATTTTAAGTATCACATATTTTTGTGTATTGTTTCAAAACATATTCTTAAAACGAAATCACATTTTACCTTTTGCTATTGTCTTGCCAATTAATTACACAGGCAGCTACAGCTCCATTTAATAAAATAAGCCATAAAAACAAACATGTGCTACATGAAATAATGATGTTAAATAGCAATGTTAAAGATCTGATTTGAAAGGAATAATTTGTTAATATTAACCTTATCATACCATACCTTAAAGATAACATTAATTCAGGACTTCAGTACACCAGATTTGGTTATATACATATCCTGTGGTTCTCCTTGTTTGTGCTTTTTTATTTACAATGAAACCTGAGTGCATTGTTTTATTTGCACAGAACTTTATTAGACACGTTTACACAAGAAGTGTCTTCTATTTAGCCATTCACTGTAATAATTAAATATTGCTTAGCTCACTGCCATCATTTTACATCATACTGTACCTCCTCTGCTGGCTCCATTTTTATTTTCATCTCTTTGTCTTGACTCGAAGTCGGAATCGTAGAACTAGTGCACTGTCCCATCTTATTATCCACACTTTCTACTTTAGGCTTCAACTCTTTGGAAAGGGGGTCCTTGACATCATCTTTATCTAACAGGTATCTTAGTAAAGCATTGTTTTCCTTCTTCTTTGGGCTCAGTTGTTCCTGTTTGATGGTGCCTTCCCCACAGGAGGTTGTGTTACCAGCATCATGATACGTGTCTTTACCAGTAGCTTCAGCTGTGATCTTGGCCACCTCTGCTGGAGAATTGCCGTTCTGCAACAATTTATGTAAAATCCTGTGCTTCTCTTGCAGGAGCGAGCCATGCACGTTGGAGGAGGAAGATACCCCTCCAGATGTTGATGAGGAAACCCCTGAAGGACTGGTAACACTGGTAGAGGGCTCTTTACAATTGGAGTCCAAAGGTGAGTTGGATGCTGTAGAATGTCCTCTCTCATCTGAGGAGCAGGTGAGAAGCTGAAGGAGTTTTTTATGCCCCTTGCTCTCAGACGGCCCTCTCTGACTATCAGATGCCTCCAGATTTCCCTCTTTACTCTCTTTTTCACTAAGGAGATCCCTGCTGTTTGACTGGCAGACGGAGCTTTCCACTTGGTTTTGTTCACAATACAAACCAGAAGGGCTTTTGGAGTCCTGGGTACTTGTTTTACTTTGCGGAGTTACGCTCATGTTGGGGGAATTATCCAATTTTGGACCCGGTGAAGAAAGTGTAGATAAAAGGGAATTTCCAACACCCTCACTGATGGCTTGCAGAGCACTGAGAGAGCTGCTAGAGAAAGTGCTGTTGCTAGTGTTGCTGGCAGATCCCATTGGTGAGTGCATACCTGTATCACATGACAGAGATCACACTCATTACATTACAGTATTGCCTTGTATCTACTTCCACAGTGAGTTAACAATTTTAAAACACATTTTTACCATGAAATCAGGTATGCGACATTTAAGTAACACATACAGGGTCATAAAAAACTGTTAAAAAGGATGAACGGTGGGACTCCGTGAGAAAAGACAGCTTAAAAAAGAAGAGCTTATAGCAAAAACAAAATACCTGTAACTGGTGAATACTGGTGTGAACTCATTTTTGGACTCCCTCGATTCCTAGGAGATATCATTAGGTTCTGCTGGTTGGAAGTTAAACCAGGACTCCCGTGGGGGGGGCTACTTATATTTAACCCGTAGCTGTTGTTCTGATAGGCAGAAGATTGCATGCCTGGTCCAGAGGTCACCGGCCCCATGTTCCCAGGGCCTCCGTATCGAGTGCTGCCAAGCTGACCCACTGCATTGGGATCTCCCAGACCATAGTTCCTGTTCTGCACTGGCATGCCTTGACCAGGTGACATGTTCATAAGACCACCAACAGAATTTGTGTTTCCAGCCACAGGTGTTCTGATGTTCTGCCCAACAGAATTAGGGTTTGGCCGATATCCATTTTGTTCTCTGTAAATTCAATAACATCCCCAGAAATCCCAAGAAAACAAATTAAAACCTTATTTGGAATCAAGTGCTACAAAGACATTATTAAATAATCTTCCAAATATTTTTTTTTTCAAAAAGAGCAGTGGGAATTTGAGCTTCCACAAAAATAGAACTAAGCTGTGCCACTCACTTATTCATTACAGAAATGCTCGGTCCTTTAGGTGATTTGAGTTATAAGTACATATAGTATCACTGCTTCAAAAGGCTTTAATCAACAGTCATTAGTCAGATTTATCAATTTAAAGATCTTCTATCTTTCACTGCCTTCCTGAGTCAATGCCTGACACCATTCTACTGTGCACACTAACGATGCCCTGAACAACCTCACGTATTAATTTTTGAGAGCATCTGGAGGCACTCTAATGTCAGAGGCAGACAGATTCCCTCCCGAGTAACATTTCAATCTTTCTTGTAATCAGCAAGAACAGGTCACAAGAAGTACTATTTAACATACATTTAACTTTGAGTCATGCATGATGCATCTGAAGGTGTTTTGTTGTCTTTTTAATTGGTCTGCAATTAAAAAGAGTAGAATAAAGCACGTGACTGAGCATTTCTGTTTTCAGTGTTTTACCAATATGTTATCCCAAAAGAATAACGGGCACATGACACAGGCTACATGTGGGTATTAAGGGAAAAAAAACCTTCTCTTTTGACTGACTGCCTTTCTGGCACATAGTTAAGTTGGGACTATGTCAGGTTCACACATTTATTTCTATGCTGGGCAACTCTGTTTTCCAAGTTATTCTCCCTCTGAGTTTTAATCAGATACAATATTTTAGCATGCTATTTTTTTCAAGTATCCTCAAGGTCATACATATTATTAAAAACTGTGACACCTAAATTATAAACAGATACCACTGATTTTACCTTTGGAGGAAGTGTGTAGAGACAAATCCATGGCGGTCATTAGTGACAGGATTTCGGAACAGTTTACTCTTTGTTTGTGCTGTCACTATGGTCCCATCAGCTAAAGAAAACCGATACAACGGGGTTTCAGCATGACCCTGGGTATAAGCTGTAAAGGGAATATACAAATTTAGTTCATATTTAAAGCCCCAGGAATTATTAATATGCATTCTAACATATTTTTAACACAATATCCTTCATTTGCGGAAGATTCAAAACACCCCAAAACATGAAACTTTAGAAACAAATAAATAAAAAGACTAAAAACAGATATTAAGAAAAAGGAAGTGTTCCACACTTTCTCCTAGATTAGTAGAGGTAAGATAAAAGCAAACAAGATTATTTTGGTGCTGAAGCATTTTGTGCCCACCAGACACAACTGGCAAAGTTCTGTATTTGTTAACAGCCTCTCAAGGCCAGATTATAGGTTTCCATGGCTCCTGCTTGGGGAAGTACCTCTAAGTTCAAAAGTTTTGTTTCTATCAAAAACTTGTGGAAAGCAGTGCTTTTAACTGGGCTCCAAATTTCTTTTTAACTTAGGATTTATTTGATCAGTTATGCTGAAGAACTTCCAGTGGAATGGCAACTCTATTTTTTGCCAGTAGGAGTTTCTCTTTATTTAATATCCCCTCTACTTGAATGTCTTTGTAAATCCTTCAAAAAGAGTAGAATACTTAGAAAACACCATCCTTCTTACTGAAGCCTGTGGCTGTACTTCACTTACCTATCAAGGTTATCAAACTAGCATTACAAAATATGTAACACTGAAACACTGAAAATATTTCGAACCCTTGTGTCTTGAATATGAAAAAGGCACCAACACAACTGGTATCACTTTTAGAGAGTGATTGTTTAAAAAAAGAAAGGGTGAATTAAAATAAAGTCAAATGAACATGAAGCAAAAAGAAGAAGCTAATGATAATTGAAGATGGCATGTTATCACAGAAATATAGCTGTTCCTGTCATTGCTGTGGAAAAACAACTTACTTCAGACCTCCAGATTATGTATCTGATGTTTTCCATGAAAATTTTCGAAACAAACACATCAAAAAAACAAAAAAAGTTCTCAAAAGGTCACCCCTCCTTCAGCTTGTAAATGAACCATCATAATTAATACTGACCAAAACTATGAAAAAAACCAAAAGAACACAGGGAGAATTCAGCATTTTCGTTTTGCTGATAAAAATGCAGCCCCCCCAGGAGAAGCAGTGCAACCAAACAGGGTAAACTGATTTTTACCTTCATGGTAGTGGCGTTTATTTGACCACGACTGGCCGTCATTGTGGCATAAAAACCTCTGAATGCAGCGACGAATGATATCCTCAAAGCCAGGTCTCATGGAAGAACGTAAGGAGTTTGTATCAATGTTGACAAGTTTGCCTTAATAGGAAAGAAAATACCCAAGCTAAACTCTTTATGACTTTTGTGTAAGTATGGTACCTTTCACAAGGCTCCAATATCCCCTTTTAAATCACCGAATTCTGAGCATGCAGAATTTAAATTTATGAATTATCTGTCACATGAGAATATGATGCTGCCTGTTAGAACATCAATATTCAAAGGGATTTATATAACTGAATTAAAGGAAATTAATCCCACACAGGGCAATGCCAGAGCTTTAGGAAACAGTAACCTCAGTTTCTGGTTACAGGCACATGAGGGATGCACAACAAGTAAAATTTTCAAAAATACTGACCAACTACATCCACAAATGAACATCATAAACACAAACTGGCATCTGATAAAGCCCCAACTGGATTATGTAACTACTTCAATTTAAACCACATAAACCACTTTAAGCATTAGCTTACGTACTGTATAAAAATACAAACATTCTAAAGAACTTCCATTCGTTTCAGTTATGATTTGAAATATTTCTAACGTGCAAAAGAAAGCACAACGGCAACCAATGAAATGCTGCCAAGTTATAACATAAGTAGTGCCTTTTACCAAGCTACCAAACAACACCACGGAAAAGAAAATGCATCCCCCAGTTTTTATTACATCCCACTGCCAGCAATGGTATATTGCAAAACCAGTTGGGAGTTCTTGGTATGGATTCTGCTTATCATTACAGAGACACAATTTACCTACATACTCCATTTATTTAAAACAAGAGCACACTGACGAATAAGACCCCTTTGTACCTTCATCCTGGGTACACTTCCTACCTGAGAGATCATGTCTTGTAATAAAGCTCTCTGGATTTGTCAGAAATACCCTTTCTGCAGTTGTGATACGACGCGCCACACAAATCATGCAGGACTGCAAATCTGCATTTAAAAAAGAATGGAAGTACAGACAGTAAGAATTAAAGTTATTGCATTCTTCAAGATGAACTGCAAAAGCTACAGATTTCATAACACATCCCAGACACGGAAGAGCTTTGCACAAAAATTTCTTCTCTGCACAGTAATTCCACAAAATTTCCTACCTTCCCCCTCTTCCATCATAGCTCTTGGCTGTGATAAAGCAAAGCACTGCATAGTTTCATATCTCTGACGTCCATCCTGGTGGCTGCCCACATCTTCCAAAAGATCATGAGAGCTTTTCACCATCATCCGGCAGTTGAATGTGTGACTCTTCTGTCTGGGCGTTTCACTGGTCCAAGCCACTCCATTGACTGAAAAGAACACAGTAAGAATTGATAGGGATTTTCAGAGAAAACCAAAACTGATTCTTCTTTATTTAGATACCCCGTTCCCAGATTACAGAGATCAAAGATTTTTTTTAAGAAGCCTTCTCAATATACCATGGTATAAAATAGTAGTACTGAGCACTAAGTAAAAAACACTCTTTCTTTCACATGACACTTGCAGTCACTTGAGGAGGAGCTGAAAAGTCATTCACATACTTTAAAAACAAGTAGTACCTTCAGCTAACCTTGTGGCATTAGGAAACGTATTCCTCTTTTAAGTTACAGGTAAACAAAATGCAAAGGTTAAAGTACAGTGTGAATTTCCAGCACATTTATTTATGGTGGTATGCTGTTGTGAACACACAGTAATGTTTATCAAGATTCAGGTATTTTTGTTGTCAAGTATTCTTTGCATAAGTGACCTGTTTTAAAAGGTTATCCATTAGAAGGTCTTTTTTGATTCTCTGGTTGTTTTCAAACAGCATACTAATATACTATAAAGCAGCTTTTATTACCTGAAGATTTAGGTAAGTTTTTAAGAAAGTCTTTCCGGTCCTCTTCGTGCAAGATACCATAGACACTTGTGTTCACCAAATCTTCTTGTTTGTACTGCAGATACTGTGTGACATTTTCTGATACAAACACTATGTTCCCATCTCGATTTACAACAAACAGGAAGCCATCCAATGCCTAAATATAATAAAACAACATATCATATAAGACACACTGCCTACTCTGAATATAAAGTAGTTTAAAAACTATATGAGTGAAAAATGTCAAGTTATAATACATTCATTTATTTTCAAGACTAGAGCTGAAGTTTTAAACTCTCTGAGGAAAAATGTGTCCAGTAAGGAATGATTCTAATATTAAAAATTAATCTGTTCATTTGTTATTCCATTCAGCTCTTTCATAGTGATAACCAGCCTTTTTGTTTCATTCTTGATCTGTATGAACACTAGATCATGAATTTGTAACATTACTTCAACAGCTAGCAAACTGGAACAAGAAGAAATTCAGTAGAAACAAGCAGTTAAGTCATTATTACAAAGACATTTCCACCAGCAAGTGATGAGATAAGAGAGGGGGGTCTAACTACATATTATAATACTGTATTTTCTTAACTGAAAGAAAAATTCAATATCTAAGTTTCAAAAGCGCTTTTTATTGCATTTGTAAATATGGGATTGGTTTTCTAGGCATAAAGAAAGGGTATCTGCTGTGTACCTTTGTTTACAATAATCCTTAGGTTATTTATTTGATGGCAACATTCATTTAAAATGCTTCATAATTTAGTAACACAAACACCAACACACATAACAAACCTCCCCAAAACCTCATCCATTTCATGTCTATCCCCTAAAAAAAGTAAAACACTCCTTGTATTGAAAATCACTGCTTCAGCAGTAATTTGTTAATGACTGCTGGAGAAAGAAAAGCACAAAAATATACGAAAAAGCCAAAGACTATTCTTCTATTTCCTTCTATAGAGAATTCCAGCAAAATTAAGAAACGTTGTAGATTTTATTCCTGATCCTTTCAAATGCAAGTCTGTATAGTTCTGGCATACTATTTCTTACTATAGGATTGCATGTTTTATTGTAGTATTTTCACCTGCCTTAAGTACTTAGTTCCAAAGGGATTTATGAGGGCCTAATTTGTACTTGCCTGTAATAAAAGAGGCCCCAATGAATCCTTGTCAATAACTCCTTGACCAGTAGAAGATACATCAGCTTTCTGAACATCATCATCATTAGAAACTGCTTTTCCTGAAACCCAAAGGATACATTTCAGTAAAGCAACATTTCACAGGAAGGCCTCATTTTAATATTACAAGCCAGATTTTATCAGCTCGTCAGCACTGGGCACAGCCTTTGGATGCCATCCCATTGTTCTACAAAAAGGCTTTGATGTGTGAAAAAAAACCAAACAAAATTACATATACCCCTACTCTACATTTCAAAGCAGGAGTTTTGTGTACACCTGTTCATTAAAAGCAGTATTGTACCACTTTGGTTTACCCCAGCTGCCAGGAATTACCAAGATATGATGCACTGCTACTTCCTCCTTTGTTGACTTGACTCTATATTGAACACAGTCAACCACAATAATTAATTATTTGATCTCAGTCTAGATGTGTTTTAAATATATAGGTGTCAAATACTCATCATTTAAGAAAGGTGTCATAAACAGCACAAGAAAACATAATAGGGAAAAATAGCAATAAAAGTCACTATCTCTGGTTAGAGGCTTATCCTGTAAGAAAAGCATAAATTTCCTTGAAGTGAAAGGCAACAGCATGCATTCCTCATATCAGTGGGTACCTGGTATATTGTACAAGCAGAAGGTACAGTACCATCTGATTTTTTTTACCCTGTTTGTGCACTAGCTTAAGCTTTTCTAGTATTTCCAGGAAACTGGCCATACAAAGTTCTGAAATCTGATTCACAAGAAAAAGTGATGATAAGTACCTGAGTACTTTTAACCTGAAAATCATTTTAGATATATTTAAGCTTTGCTTCAAGTCAAAGGCCGAAGACTTGCTCGGTTACATGGTATTGTGAAAACCATTACTCAATTTCCCAAATAACAACTGCTTCGAACAAAGAATCACAAGAAAATTAAACTGTTTATTTTGACTGAGCAGAGAACTGTACCTTGGTCTTTTATCTGTCGAATCTGCCTCACAGTTTCTTTTAAAATAGCACATTTGTCTGGTTTGACATTGAAATTGTCAATGTCACTCAGATTAGCAGAGATCAGCTCAGCCAGTTCTTCGATGTATTTGCTTTCCTGCTCACGCCGACGCTTCTCACCACTGCAGGTCAGACTAGGAATCAAAAACATTGTTTCACATATTTACACACCACCCCAAACAAAACCTGTGCTCCCTCTGTCAACTTCAATGTACTCATGTCACACCCACCCCTTAAACCCAGGCGGTTCTTATTCTTCCAGCAAACACGAATTGTGAAGGCCTACGTGGGTGTTTTGTTACACTGATGTTTGGTTTGGGGTTTGTATTTGGTTTGGGTTTTTTTAGAAGAATTTTAAGCACAAATTTATCTTAAGAAGATATAAGGAAGTTATTTCCCCTCCCCACCCCCAAATCCTCCTGTGTTTACTCTATTGTCAAATTAAATGAAAAGAGTAATTACCTGTTATAAAATTATAGCACTCATGCAGAAAGTGTATTTTAATCTTAGAAGCTGCTTTAGATTTGCTTAAAAATTTGTAGACAAATGAAACAGAATTTTAACATTCTATTAAATCCCTTCAGTTTGTTTGTAAAGAGATGACTACAGAAGGTGATACCTCAGACATTTCTAGGCATCAGAACAAAAATGCCATCCAGGAAAAGCAGAATCCCAGACAATCAAATGTTGCTGGATAAAGTCTGCCTTTGAAATTCCTTTTCCTGCATAGGTTAATGTGCTGAGTAAAGACACTGTCTACAGCCTAAATCAACAGGGAGAAATGTTACACACACGGTACAGCAAGAGCAGGGAAAAAAGGATGCAGAGAAGGGGCAAGAACGGACACACCAAGGTAATCAAAAGAGAGTGAATGTTCTTTGAGAGGAAACCAATTGAAAGAGTTAGGAAAGTGTGCATGGACCAATTTTGGAGAAAATAAATACATGACAAAGCAGGAGCTTGAAAGATAGAGAAAGCTAATGAAGGGTGACAATGTGAAGAACAGAATTCCTGAATGGACAGACAGACATTGGAGAAAGGGAAGAAGAAATTGGAACGGGGGATTCATAAAGAGACTCTGGGATATGGTGGAAGAATGTGAGGATCTCATACACAATCTGTTGCATCATGAAGGTAAATGGCCTGGGACAGTGGGGATGTATCTATAAGGGACAAATATGAGTACACACAATGCCTGGTACCTTGGTGGAACTGAAGACAAATTTAAAAAGAGTTAATACTCTGTGGGAAGAAGAATATGAAAGGATAACACCAAACACTGAACGTGGTGGAGAGCAATGAGGTTTGAGGGGAACACAAAACTGAGTCCCCCAGACAACAACATCTGACACAGTGGGGTGAGGGGTCGGAACATAACACAGAATGCCAAAATTTGAGATGAACTTGCAAAGAAACACAAGTACAAACAAAGAAAAAAAGAGCCCAGCCTCTTGCAGACCTCTGTGCTGAATGTAAACACCTGAAATAAGGGCTGTCAAATCTATTACCAGAGACAAGATGATGCCTTTAAAATTTCTGTGAAGCAAGAAGCTTTTCTTTTTTTTTCCTTGCAATCACAGCTTCGAGCAGTGATTCCTTATCTAGTGGAAAGTGTCCCTGCCCATGACAGGGGGACTGGAATGATGTATGAGCCACTCTAAGATAGTCACTCTATTAAAATTTCCACAAGAGTCTAATTATAAAGAGTAGTTCATCACCCTTGGCACACCTCCACACAATAGCAGAGTTACCTGTCTTCACAACAAAAGCTGGCCCAGAGAATTTTTCAACTGAACAAATTCCTTAGACAGAACTAACCCTAAACTGCAATGAAAGCTTGAAAAAATGTTTTTAAAAACTCATTTGAAACTGAGAAAGTTCTGCATAAACCTACCTTGCACCTGGTGTATCACAGGGCAATGGCTTGCGCTTCCTTGACTCGTTGGTCAAGCTGTCCAAGGAGTTTTCTCCTAACCCACTCATTGTGACCATGCATCAACAACTGAAAGCAAAAACACAGTATTTGTGAATGAACCTCTCAAAATATTAATTCAAAATACAGAGAACTTTTGGTTAAGTCATTTATTTTTATCAGATTTACAAGTGAGCATTCTTACTGGAAATCAATATACCTTTTTGCTATTAAAAATAATGTTTGCTCACCATGTCTTTAGCTTTTATTTAGCCAAAACGCTGGTTTATAAAGCTTTGTATCAATGTAAGCAAAAATAGAGGTTAAAAATTTGCTTCAGAGATATGCATTAGGAAAGGAAGGATAATGTATTTTTTATATTGCAATAAAATTAAAACAAACAGTAAAACATAATCTCAGCTTTCAAAAGCATTTGAAATAAAGAATTACAGAAGATGCCTAACTCTGTATTGTGGGCATGAACCGCAGAGGTAAGAAGTTGGTCTTACATCTAAATTCTGATACAAAACCAGGATGAATAAGACAAACCCAATATACAGAGAGATGGAAGAGCAAGTCTGAAGACCTTTATTCATTCAGATGTTCCTCCAGGACAAGAAGCATTCCAATACATGTATTAGGGCCCACCTCATATGAAGTTCAAGACAAATACACTGTTGTGCCACTAGATGACGGTAAAGCCCTGAAAAACTGCAGGGATCACATTACCTTCAGTAAAGCAGCGGAATGAAAAACTACTCATCTGAGTAAGTGAGCAGTTGCAAAAAAAACCAAACCAACAGATTATAGAAACATCATGCAAAAAGCAGCTGATTATCTGGAGCTGACACTCAACAGAATAGATGACTCATAATTTGCCCACAGAGCTAAGGCTGGAGCCTCAGTCACGCTGGAGGTGACACACATCCCCCCTTCCAGGGCTGCTGCTTCCCTCCCTGGCACTGCAGCAGTACAAACAAATATATATGTATACACATTAAATGTATATGTAACTGCATCTGAGTACAGACACAGAGCAGAGTTAAGAGCTACTGTGGAAAGTGAAAGGAAGAGCTTAAAATATAAGTCTTAAGGCTCAGGAAGGGTGTGGGCACAGCAAGTGTGCCTGAAGCCAAGAGTAAATTATATTTAAGAGAAGAAAACAGTAGAAATTTTGAGCTGGGACAGACATTACAAGATAACATAATTTTGAAGGTTACAGGGTTGCATTAAATGATTTATATTGGAAATGCCATTTTTATTTTAACACCTACTTGTATCGAGAGATAATATGATTGAACAGAAACCCATAAATTATTACATTTTGACTCAGAAACACGATACACATCAAAGGGTGCAACCTTTCTATTTAAGAAAACTTTTCAGTCCCTAAATATAAGAGCTTGGACACAGAAGGAAAAATGAGGTGATCTGCATAAGCTGTTTCTCTGCTCTTAAACCCAAGTAGCTGCTAGTAGTTTATTCAGGCCTGAAGCTGCTGAGTTCCTGCACGTGTATTTTCCTTTTCCTAAGAATATCATTACAAGCTGGGCAGGCATGTCATGCCTAGAACAACTCTGTGACTGTTTAGCTAAGGAAATTACAGGAGCTGCTTCCCAGTGCAGAGGGATTTACAGGGCAAATTGTTAACAGTCAAACTAATTTCCCAGCTACAGGAAATACTTGCCAAAGCAGCTATTATTCAGTGCATTAACAGTGGAAGAAACCCCTAGTTTAAAAGTAGCAGGTGTTATATTTATTCACTGAAGATGAAACTGTAACTTCTAAGGGGCTAAAAAGTTTTTCCAAATAGAAACCCTGTTTTGGAAGTTCTGGGGAGTGTTCCTGGAACGAGTAATTATTTCAATAGACAGCTCTGAAACACAGCTTTCAGAAGTGAAAATTTTTATGCCTTTTTACTACTAAAACCAAAAAAGGTTTAGTGTTCTACTACAATTCACCAAAAAGGACACGGCAGCTGGGAAGGTTTTGTCCTAACAGGAGCCCAATAATACAATTAGATGCTTCAAATTTCAGTTTTATGTTTAACTGAAACAGCTGACCACACACACACACAAAGCCCTCAAACACACAACTATACAATACTAATTTAAAACATATCCAAAATATTTTTGAAAATAATATTTTTTGCATGAAAACATTTTCAACACTTTGTTGGCCCTATGAAACAATGAAGTCTTTCCTAAATTAAATATATGTACTTGTGGTATCCTGCACACTTGGAAGTTCTTCTGTCTGAGATGATTTCTTGTTTGGAAAATGCACTAGGCAAAAAAGCATAAATTGGCTCTTTGCATTACTCCAAATAAGCCAATTACAAAGAACTAAACAAGTTCTCTTCAGTGAATCATGGAGATGGCCTGGAATTTTTTTATTTTACATGTTAAAATATTAAATATAATCCTCTCTCCTAAAAACCAAGCTGTAAGTCACACATTTTTGTAAGATGCAAATTGTAATAAACTGTTTTATGCTAAGAGAAGCCCCAAATATTTAAATTTTATTTGATGTAAATAAAACTAGAGGACATTCCATTCTGCAACTCTGTATTCTAGGTGGAAACTCATTATTTCAAACTTATATTTCCCTCAAATACACATATATAAAAAGTATCACAGCTTTCCAGTGAAACTTCTGAGTCAAAATATTCATGACATTATGCAAAGATTCCTTTGTTGTAAGGCTGATCACAGAAACAAACGATGTTTCCACTTACACAGATAGGAAGCCACAAGAAAATAAAAAGAAAATTCACTTTCTGGCAGTAGTGCAATAACGTTTTTCATTTGGTTTGGGGTTTTATTCCTTTCCTTCCCTTCCCTCCCCCCCCCCTTTTTTTTTTAAGAATATGCTTTAAAACTACTAAGCTGTAGCTTTAAAAACACTAAAGGAGTAACTCTTCAGGTGTATATATATATTCCAACTATGAGATCAGTCACTTACTTGTCCTTAGCAAACATTCAAGCACAGCGTGTTTTTCACAGCACCTTCAGAATCAGAAGTCATTTTAAGTCACATCCTGAAAAACAAAAATAATACACAATATAAAAATGCAACTAACTGTGATCTCTGCCATATCCTTTAAATAGCTCAAAATATCAACAGCATGAGTGCCAACCAGCAAGGCAGATTTTCTTTTCCATGAGAACTAAGAGTATTTATGTTAAATGTATTTTTTTTTTGTTACTTTGGAAGAAACAATGAAATTGTTATTGATGTTTGATATTAGCAACTTTTAAACCTTAATATGAAAAGCCACACTCGCCAAGTAATTGCTTTTTAAAGACATGACTGGCAAGTAAAGTGAAGTGTGTCAGTCTGCACATGCTGCTTGTACATAATTCTACATGAGAACATCAAACTGTTCCCAGGGCTACGAACACTCATGTTTCTGTTTATGAAACTCTAGGAATCATTAACCCATATTATCATGCATTTTATACAAGGTATGATTAAGTGTACTAATTAGTGGGATACTGAGAATATAGAAAATTACAGTAACTAAGGGGAAGTTTTAAAGGACAGCTCTGTGATTGAATTGATTTTCTGAAAACCGTTTAAAGTGATAACACGAGGCAGAGGCTGCTCAAGCTCATTAGAAAAATAAATTGCTCTTGGGAAATATTTATGAAGCATTCACACCCCAGTCCTACTCAAAATCAAGGGTTTAAAAACTGATACTTATACCCAGACTACTTAATAGGTAATCACTTGCAGGGAGGTTTTATTCAAGTAGTTAATTTCTTAAGAAATTAAAGTGAAGCTTGTCATATCAACTGGTTGCATATGCATTCATCTGCTTTTTAACCACACCTTTGACAAAAGCACACCAAAAAAAGGGAGGAAAAACCTAAGAAATCTTCAGATACAGTAACAACAGCTTGATACACTGAAGAATACACCTGTGCAAGAAGACAGAATCACAACCAAGAGTCTCACTGAGAAGCTGACCCAGGCAGGAGGATGAACAGTACAAAGTCACCTAAAGGTGGAAGATTTAAGATGCACAAGTACCAAAAGGATTCTGTATGAATGGAAATGCAAGGCAACAGAGAAAACTCTGAAAATTTATTAAGTTGAAGAGCACATAAAATTCTTAACACTATTTAAATTGGTTTTAGAATATTCCCTTTATATCCCTCTCAAGTATATATTAATTCCATGGATGTCAATATCTGAGCTGTTTAAGCAGAAGACAGAAAACAACTTCTCCAAGTAGTCCCACAGTAAAGTAACTAAAAAATACCCTTCTGAATAATCTGAAGGCTGTTGGAAGACTAGATTTTGCATCCCTTTGGTCTGGACAAATGCTGCAGAGGAGCTTTCAAAAAGAACTGTAAACTGGCAGGGCAACCTACACACAGATCCTCAGCTCTGTTTTGCAGACCAGGATGAAATTAAAACAACTTGAGGCAGGGATGAAACCCCTTCCCAGTGAACAAAAAAGGTAACAGCAAATATACTACAGAAAAATTCTGTCGTACGTCCAAAGTAAATTAGCCTTGAAGCTACTACCACTGTAATTAAAACAGGATATTAAAATCCTGTAATCCAAGAAGTCACCACATTGTGGTTCTTGGGGTGTCTCTGCCAGGAGTTGGACTCGATAGTCCTGATAGGTCCTTTTTAACTCAGCATATTCTATTCTGTGATCTACGGCATTTAAATGAAAAACTAAAACATGTCCATCTTTTCAATAACGTTTGGTCTTTTTCTTGCTAATCAAACCCAAACTCTTACGCATTGAAAGCTGACCATTCAACTCTGTTGTCCCTACTCTAAATCTGCATGCTTCCTCTTCTGAATACAGAGGTAACAGCCAACTTCTTAGTATCTTCAATACAATAAATGTTTTATTTCAACACTGTGTTCTGTTCTGCTTCACATGAACTAGTTTAGGTTATTAGGGTGCCTATATCAAAGCACAGCCAGGCACTGAGCCATTTCCAGTCTCACACTTAGTATTCTCCTACAAAGCTCGGCATTTGGGGCTGTGCACTCGGCTCCCCCACCAGATCAACCTTCAATACAGGAACATACTATTTCCTGTCAGAAAACTCAACCAAAACCTGAGAGTGCTCAAACAGAAACATCACTCGGCATGTTTGGACCTCAGTGAACTCAACATACCGACCTTGGGCTGATTTCCACACCTTGAGGATGAGCTGCAAAGATACTCAATACTTAAAGAAACTGTGCATCTAACACAGCCTGGCTACCAAATTTAAGTTTACACCTGGTACAGCATTAGAGTCTTGATGGGATGTCTAAGTGACATGGCATATCGTTATCTGTGGCACGGACAGAAACAAAATGATAGACAGCTAAAGCCACGATGTTTTCAGGTTAAAAATATACATATATATTCATAGTCAAATGTGCCAGATATGGTAAACACAAAAGACATAAAAAGGGTAGTAGCATTTGCACTCTTCCTCAAGTGTTTCAGAGATAATTAATGTGCCTGTTTAAAAAAGGAATCAAATACAAGATACTACACTTTAAATTCCAGTGCATAAGACCAGCATATTGTCAAACCTCTGAGGGAGGGGGGGAATGCAGCAAATAAAAAATGCCACTGGACCTTAACTACAGCTCTGTGAATCTGAAAGTGCAATGAATAAACTACTGAAACAGATAACGAGACTCATGAACACCGAGCTAATAAAGAGGTTTTTGTGTACTGTAACTAGTTTGTAGTAAAAAGCCTTTCATTACCTTTTAAGATTAAAGCATCTATACTTCTATTATGAAGCAAACAGGAAATTATATTAATTGTATTGATACATGACTATGCTAATCTAGTATAACAGCTAATAAAATACTATTCCAGAACATACACTTCTTATCATTCTCCTCCCTTCCCCCACCCAGCCAAACAACTGACTCAGAGAGTGCACTGAAACAGGACCTTCAGTTAAAAAAACACCAAAAACCAAAAAGGTGCCACCTACAACGTGGTAGCCAGTTAAGCATGCCTTGTTGCAACACGTTAAATAACCTCAACTCAGCACACCTCCTTTTCATATTACACATTCCATCTTAGGGAGACTAACGTTTCAGGCCTTGTCAGCTTTCATTTACCAATTCCCCTGCAGTGTTTAGTAAGCACTTTGTATTCCTGGGCTGTTTTTCAGCCATGACAATTAACTTGAGCCTTGGTCACTTTGCATATATTAAAATGACAGGACACTTTCAGTTAAAGGCTGGTCAGAGGTGGAACACACTGGGAGTTGGTCTCCTGTTCCTCTGTTAAATAAGATGTGTGTGTGCTCTATTTTTGGAATGCCATTTCTTGTTAATTTGTTTGCCAGCCAGAGCAAGAGATAAGGGGGGCTGCAGTGAACACATCATTATAAAAAGGACTATTTTTCATCCTTACCCACTTGTGAACATTTGCAAGAATTTTTCACCTGAGAGCTTTTAACATTGTTAAGTCCTTAAAGACTTGAATCCCAAAGGAGTTAGTAAACAGCTGTTTTAAAAAACAACTTAAAATTTACTAAACACACACACATATATATATATATATAATCTCTAGCTCAAATACCACAAAGAAAGAAACAGGATGTGATGTCTTGGCTACTACAGTGGGACTTGTAAGTGGTAGGAAATGACAGAACACAGAGCAAGCAGCTGACTGAAATACTAGATCTACTTAGATTTTATGTCAATATTTAATGAAGTTCTAAAAGTGGAAAGCATTTCTTCCAGTGATCCTTGCCAAAAACAGTGAGTACTATGAAAAGAGATTGTCCTACGACCAGTGCATGAACCTCTCATCTATTACTAACACCAATAAAACTTAAAAAAAATAGGATATTTATATAAAAAGACAAAATGCCCTTGGCCAGAACTCAAAGGAGAATATCAACATAACAGTATTGAGGAGTCACTTTCCAGCTCTGTATACACCTGATTCATAAGTGACTCCAGGCCATGTGACACACAGTATAATTTGCAGGTAAGAATGCAAGCTGTACAATTCATCTCTACATATTTCAATGTCATCTTAATTAGGAATTCATTTGGCATCACTTAACATAATCTCTTAAAATGAAATTATGTAATCCTAAATTATTTAAGGATTAGTCCAAAGTATAAAATCTGTCTAAATTTGTAAAGGGTATCAACTAAAACCCTTAGATTATGAAACTATCAGTCTGAAAACACTGCTTATCTATATTTTAATCACTTCTAACCCTGTTTTACTTCTAAGTGGATACAGTAACTAAAGATTATTTCAAGCCTTATCAATTTATGACTTTGATTCTTACACAGTTTTGACTGCCAGACATTACAATAATGTGATTACCTTTTCAGTTCAAACTTTAACCACTGCCACGATAAAGTCCAATGCAAAGGGATGACTGTCAGAAACCAAATAACAATCATATCATCACATCAAATGCAAATACAAAGCAAAACCTGCTAGTAGAAAATCAAATAGGATTCATGGCACAACTTACAAAATCAGGACAACTATATTTGATGGGGAAAGAACCCTACACATAAATATGTGGTGTTTTTCCTTACGGAAGAAGCAGCTCCTGTAAGAAAAGCGAGTGACAGAGACAATTTCCAACATGATCTAATAAAGATACAGGAGCTCTTACCCTAATTTAACAATGAGTAAGAAATTAGTTTTCCCTTACAAGGGTGAAAGCAACTTCTCAAACATAGTTTCAATACAGTAGGTATTCAATTTGCAGCAACAACCATCATTTTCTTTGAGGCAGCTATGCACTGTCTGACACTTCACAGGCTGAGTGTACTTCAAAAGTTCTTCGTGAAAACAGGAAATGTAATCAACTAAATACACATGATCCCTGTCCAAGACATCAACAACTCCATTCTCTTTCCTGAAGCTCAGAATGTGCCATCAGCAAGTCCATTCTCCTTCCTGAGACTCTGAATCAGAGCTGACACACCTTTTTATGTATTACATGCACGCCATGTTTTTGTTCTGCCCTTCTACCGTACTAAAGCCTCATGGAAGCAAAGACTGCTTGCTAATAGAGAGAGAACTTTAACACAACTACAGTATTACAGTTTAGCACTAATCATTTACGGACTTGTTGAATCAGACCCTATGATGCCAAAATCTTACTCATTTCACAAAGATGACAGTTTTATATAACACATGATTAGAATGAGAACAGTTCAACATCAGTTTTCCAAAGCTGCAGCTAAAAACTAGGCAAAGTATCAGCAATCTCCTTGTAAAAGCCTGTCCACTGAAAGCTTAAATTTGGAGAGAGAAGTCATTTCACATTTGGATCAAAATCTCTACCACCACCAAAATGCCTTCAGACAATGGGAAAAACTTTTTGACACAATAAAACATTCACTGTACACACTCTCAGTTTCTGACATGTCATCCCTATCAAGATGCCAAGCTAAATGCCAGCTTTTTAACTTCTCCAAGCAGAACTTAGAAAATCATTCAAAACAGATGAACTTGCTGCATTTGTTATTGTTATAAATGGTTGTTCGTTCTGAGTATTCCCAACTTAATCTTTGAATACTGTATGTAAATTGGAAGTATTCATCAATTCAGTAAGTATGGAGACTGACTTGTAAGAAAACTGTTTATTTGAAGAAGTAAACTTTCAAGTGCCAAGTTGCTGAGCAAAAATACTTTTAATTGGAATTATACAGCTGAAAAAAACATTCTAACCATTCTTCTTATATTTGCACATTTAAAAAGCAAACCACTCAATTAAAAAAAACAGGTCTCTCAATTAAAAGCTCTAAGTCATGCAGAATTTTTGCAATTATCTAATTATTTTGTTTCCCCCATTCTACTCTGGGCAACTGCTCATCTTCTTGATGCTCATGTTTAGCCTATCAGCCTGTTCATCATTTCCCAGCACTTTAATAATCACAAGTTATTGAGAACCACCAAAGTTTACCAACAGCTGGAACCCCCAAATTCTCAAGAACAGTTGTGCTGTTTGTAAATATTTCTTACACAGCTCTGTGTACTGGATGTACTGGAATGTGCTGGCCATCATTAGAGAAAACATTTTTTAGTCTGACTAAAAGGCATACCTTTCACTTCTCTAAATGACACAAAATAAGCTCTGCAAAGTATACAAGCCAGTTTCAAGAATCTTTCATGATAGTGTCCAAGCAACAATCTTTTGTTCTGCAGTTTTAAGAACACAATTTGTTACACAATTAACAAATTAGTTTCTGATATTAACCTTGGAAGTATTTCAGTCTCTCAAGACTTCCACGGCACAAATACCAAGAACACAACACAAAATAATGCTTAATGAAACACTTTCATTCCAGTCTTTACGATGCTTCAAAGACATTTTGGTCTTAGTTGTAGAGCTACAAACAAACAAATTAATGGAACAAACAAATAAGCCTTGTCAGTGGTGCTCTGCATCCACAGCAGATGAGCTGAGACACAAGCCACCCAAAACATGCTCACAACACTCTCAGTCCCTCTTCCTAAATACTCCAAGCCAGTTCTACAATACCAAGCCTCTATTACTGGACAGAAGCACGATTACCCTCTTAAGAAAAAGTGCCCAAAATTGGGTGGTGTGCTGTCAATGAATCTGCAGCCAGCTGAGACACTTTCAAGGGCACAAGTGTTTGAAGGAAGAGAATTCAACAGGACAAACAATAACAAGAAAAGGATTAAATAACTTAGCTAAATGTTTAAATTCATCCTGCAAAACAACTAGAAATTATGCTGTGTCAGCAGATTTTTTTACCTTTTGAGTGCTCTTGAAAAATAGGACAAGACAAGAGGCAAAGCTGCCTACAGAAGTGATGAGTGTGACCTGCCAGTACACTTTAAACACAATACTAGTTTTAACGGGGAAATAAAGCAGCCAACCATAAAAGGATGCTGGCACAAGGCAGCTCAGAAATGTAATGCAAAACACAAAATAGTTTCCTGTTTCTGTAAACGTCTGCTTTTTCTACACATGAATAACCCGCCTGAGAAGCATGTGAAAAAGGAATCTGCTTGCTTACAGCAACATCATTCCTAAAGAATGGAAGACCAGTTGTTTTAACAGCACAGGTGAACACACCTGTTTTCATCCCCAGCAAAGCATAAATACAGCTTTAAAACTCAACTTCACCCTTATGTTTCATGCTAAAACTGCACACTCCTTCAGTGATATTTTTAAAATCAATGATCTTTGAGGTGATAAAATATTCTTTGTTGAACGGACCTGATTTTGCCATAAATTTCCAGTATATACAAATACAAGTCCACTGAATCTTCCTCTCACTCAAGCAGAATGCTCTAAAAATTATTTGTGACCTAAATTTCTGTTTGTAGGCCAATTTGCCTGAGAAAGGAATCAAAGGAGTGGTGGTCATTAGAGCTTCAAGAGAGAAAAGAGCCCATAGGAGTGTACACATCTGTGACATCTCAATATGAATAGAGACAATAGGAGCCTTATACAGCTACAATGGAGGGTGTGGGGGAGGAAGGATGCAAAGCCTTTTTTTGTTTGTAACATGAAGATGTGAATAATTTTGTAAAAAGCAGTCAGGAAGCCTTATGGGCCATAACTAAATCGGAGTCTATTTCTCGCTGCATTTCTCAGCTGAATTGAGTTTTTAGATGAATCAGGCAGAAGTCATGAAACAGATTAAAACACAGAGAAACAGGGGAAAAAAAACACGAGTCTTTGCAGGAGGAGTAGAAAAAATAACCGGCTGGGTATGATGGACACATTTTCTAAAAACGAGCAAACAAAAGGGCAAATCCACAGAACAAATAATGCCTCAGAAAACATTACTGCCTGGCCATCAGAGAAAGGAGATCAGACCCTTTCAGAAATACTGAAGTAAAGACAGCAGAAAACAAAAAAGATCAAATTCTTACTAGAACTCAGCAGATGTAGACTTTCTAAATGTCATTCTAAATTTGACATAGTGTTTAGGGATCTTTATCAGACCAAATGGAGTACTAGTCAAAATTAAGTTAATCGGCTTGGAACACATCTCCTGTAAGTTCCAAAAAGGCCTTTCAAACCTTAAGCTTTGTTTTTAATATGAATTTTTTACTAGGAACATGCACTGACAGACTAAAAAGAACGACTATTAGAATCACTACAAATTCTCAGCTATTTAAAATTTAAATTTAAGTTTAAACCTTTGAAGTCTTGAGTTTGAATTGAATGAAGAAAAATTTCTAAGAATTCTGTGAAACACTTTTCCACATTAAACAAAGACATACAGACTGCATGAGACATATATTCTAAAATTCCTAGAACATTACAACTTTGTCTTTATTTCCTCGTTATATCATATCATTTGTAGCTCCAGTTCAAAGTATTAAAACCAGGTATCTCAAACAGTCTTAACAGGGAAAGAAAAAGCCAAAGGAAGCCAGCACTTTAATCAGTGATTGCTTGCTCACACAAATCAAAGAAATGCTGAAAAATGGTATTATTGTCCTATAAAGTTAGTTGTGTTCAAAAAACAATACATGGCTTAGAAGAATTGTGGAATATTAATTTACACATCTCTAGAGATATGTGAGGACATCACCACACACCCCCAGCCCTCCAGACGGGAATGTGGTTACACTGTCACTGTATGACTGCACTGAGATAACAAAAGAGAGACAGACAAAAAAGATGCTGACCCTCAAGTGAATTCTAGATAATAGCTGCTACACCTACCTAGCAGAGAACAAAAACATCCAAAAGATGCCTACATGGCTCTATAAGACAGCTAAGGGGGATGCCACAGGGAAAAGGTTTAGCATTTAAAAAGTGGAAAGCTTGCTTACATGGGAAGAACTGAAAGCCACACAGAACATGGTAAATTGAACGTAAACAGGAAATACAGGACAGAAAAAAGAGAAGAGTACACCTTGCACTGAACTTCAACTGATAATAGGAAGATGTTCAAATAACACATCAGAAGCAGGAAGGCAGTGAGGGAGGCAGTGGACCTCTTCAGGGCAAAGGCCTAAATTGGGCACTCAGAGAGGATAAAGACATAGTTTGGAAAATCTCTTCATGTTGGCCATCACCACTGAAGACACCGCAGAGATTCCCACTTCCAGCATTTCTTTGCAGAAAACTGGCTGGAGAAGTAAAATGAACTCGTAAGAATTGCAGAGAAAGAATTAACCAGGCGCACGAGGGGTCACCAGGACACCCTTCATCCAAGAAGGGGTTCAAAGGTGCCTCCTCAGAATCCCTGGACAAAGTGCACAAGCTGTCATTCCAAAAAGCTGCTGCAGCAGGGACTGGGCAGTGAGCAGCACAGCTCCCACTGACCGGCATCTGCTCTAACATACACTTCCTACCAAGTGGACATATTCAGCTCCAAACCAAGTCAAAGAGAAAAAAACCCTTTGTTCTGATATCTACTCCCAATTCTGTATTTTTGCAGCACACCTTTACCTGAACATTCTCCTGCTGCAGTAATCACTCGTTATAAAACTGGAACTGTATCTTGCACTAAATAAATTAGCCCAAGAAACTTAGTGAAATCTTGGAACACTTACCTGTGCAGTAAGAGAGTGGGACAGGAAGACATTGGCTAAACTTTCCATTAAGAAATGTTACTTTTTAATATGCTATAACAATCAATTCCATCTACAGTGTAGTCCACTTAAAAAAACTCTTCATTCCCCAGCTCCCCCATTAGAAATCACGTATAATTTATCATTCTGTGTATGTGAAATATTATTACTGTGCTCCTGTTATCATTCCAAGCAGTGAAGCGCACTTTAAAAGTGTCACTGCGATTACCATGAGAACAAGCAGGTTTTTTCTTCCACAGCTAAGTCTGAGGCTCTGTGACAATATTCCATGAATTTTTATTGGAAGTATTAGTTAGATTTTCTGAACAGGCTAAAAGCTCAGTGTGTTTTAAAAAATGATGAAATACACATGTCATGTCAATGCCTTTCCTTCTCTGTGTTTAAGTAATAAATATTTTGACCCACTGAAAGTTAATATACTTCTACTGGGATTTTCAAAAGCACTTAGCATTGGTCTAAGACTGTTTCTGTTAAGTCAGTGAGAATTCTATCACCAGTTCCAGTAGAAATTCTAAGCCTGAAAGTAATATTTCTTTCAAATTTTTATCCTCATATGGGAGAAAAAGAAACTTTTACCCAAATATTTTTATTAACCTCAAGTAGAAAGATACAGTAAATGTGTTTTTTCCTATCTGTATATCTAAATTTTATTTAGAACTATTTCCCAAGTTATTTAGAAACTTATGTGTGCACTGTACATAGAGCAAACAAAAACAGATAAAATATCCGTTTGCTCACAGACATCTTTTAAGAATGTTCTGGTACTATAATCCATGTTTAACCTGGTGTCTGAATTCAAGCAATTCCTAATTAAAATCATTATTCCAATCTACTTGACGTTTCCTAAAAATGTCAATAATAACCTCCAACATTCACATTGTTTTATTTTAAAAAGACACACTTTTTACACACTACTACTTATTTTTCATTATAATTAATCTATATGATTTTTTAATCAACCACATTGACCACCAGTCTTGGAAAAACAAAACAGTAACTGCTGAAAGCACTGGCAACTTAAACTGCCAGACCTACCACAAAAATCACTGTCCTCGTAGCAACATAAACTTCAAAATAACATCCTTCAGCTACAAAAGTGATTATAACTCTTTCGTACCCTTATGGATAAGAAAGAAAGTGTGGAAAAGCCCCCCCCATTTAACTTACAGTATTGGTTGTATCTGCTCTGAAACCAACGTTGGTGATGTGAAATTAAAGCTGAACAATCAAGGCAGAAAAATCTAATGAAAAAGCTCTGACCTAAAATAAGTTGCTTATTAATGTCATCAAGAAAATGAATAGTTCTGAAGAGTAATATTTTTATGGTCTGTTTCAAAATAAATATCTAACATTTCGTACCTACATTTCCTCTCAAAGAGCTAGATTAGTCAATATTGCCCATGTCAGTGTGGCAGACATGAAAAAAGGAAAGAAGAGGTACTAAGAATGATATAAACTGCCAAATTAAGGACCACAGTATACCTACTGGTGACCAGGGAAGACATCCTATGAAATGGAAAACAGTTCATTCAAGTCAGTCTTAAGTTTTAAAGCATTACAGAAGACGTCCTTCATCGAAGAATTCTTCCATTATTTTTCTTAAAATGATGTATTTCCTTCAATTCCCACAACTTTTAGGAAGATTACTAGATGATTTCATCCATTCTAAAGCCAAATCTGCCACACTTAAAACCAAAGTGAAGCGTAGTCTGGATGAGAGGTAAACTTCATCTGCCATGGAGGAGTGAAATGCCACCACCCACGAATGATAACACTGCCTTGGATTATAAAAGAGGCACAAATCCTGCACTTTTGCAGTAAACACCAGTTATTCTTACTGCTTTACATCTTTTCCCTAGCTCTGTGAGCTCTTTACAACTCCAGGATCTTTGCAGACTTCAGGATGACAAGTGGGGGTTTTCCCCTCTCTTTGGGCAGTTGAAGGAAGGGGTTACCATGGTAAGCCCTGCCCGTGCTGCATGGCCAGTGCCTGCTCAGTGCCAAACCCCTCACTGCTATTTATTAAGATGTCACACACCACAGCAAAGTGTTTTAAGCAAAGTGAAACTGGTATCCTAAACCATCATTCTACAAACCACAGTAGTTAAGGACTGACCATTAACTGTCACACAGTCTAAGCACGGCAGAAACTCAATTTGTCAACAGAGATCCTAAGACACAGAGAACAAACTCTCTTAGCTCTGCTGCTGTATAGGACAAAAAACCCCCCAGCTTTACAACATCTGTAAACAAGACTGGCTTTTTTAATGACTAATTTTGCCTTTACAGCCCAGCAAGTCAACATTTTCCTCACTCTCTGAGCCAATGAATGACAAGCAGCCTTCAAAGTTTCTCAAAAGCTACCCCAGAACTTGATGAAACCATGAACTGAAGAGCACTGTGAAGGTGGCATGAATAATAGCACACTGCCTAAAACAGTGCCACTAAACAGTACTAATCTTGCTCTGACTCACTAATAGAGTGGGTCAGTAATAGAGCATATAACCCAGTAATAGAGCAGGTAACAAAGAGAAACACAGCTTCGAATGCTTTGCTTCTAGAAAGACTAGAAAATGAAAACACATAATTGACATTTGTATTACGTACCCATAAAAAAACAAGAAAGCAAAAGAGAAGGGGTATTTCCTTCAAATAAACACTGTTTAAATGTCTGGCACTAATGTGTTCATTATCATTACATGTTTGCCACAAAAGCATAGAAATCACCATGCCATGTCATATCAGAGCCTCACTTGGCTCAGGATTGAAAAGGTTTAGTTTCCAGAAATCAGTAGGAAACAAACATATACCACAGAACATCCTTATAAATATAATCTCTACTAACCATAACCCTAAATATTCTCCACCTAAAAAATACAAAATGCATTTTAGCATTCTAATAACTTGCCTGATATCATGAGCATATTGAGTGTATGAGTGTAATTTTTTTAATCAATTTTAAGTGGTTTTGTTTTTCATTAACAGGATGCCTTGCTTGTCCCCGCTACAAAAAACCACAAGGCTCCAGTCTGTTCCTATGCATCATCCTCTATTATTCAGCTTCTGAAAATCTCAAACATTTGTTCTCTCTCCAAATGTTCTCTCTGCTTCTTACTGATCTAATTTTTTTTTTCCATTTTCAACTTCAGGCTACTTCAAAATAAGATTGCTCTGACTGAAATCCTCAGTTCTAATCCTGTCACAACAACTTGCCAGCAACACTGACACAGGACCCAGGAGTACAACATTACACAGGTGGTATAGAATTAAGGTGAAAAACAAAGGAAATCTCAAACAAAGAGACAGAACTGCTTTTCCTACTTTACCAGTATTGTGGCAAAAAGAGGGGGAATGACAGCTTCTGAAATAACAAATCACCTAATGAATATTCTATACAGGAAGCTGGAAAAGAGAAAAAGAAGCATAATTAAAGTTATCAAAATGTTGAATATATATGATTTAAATGTATTAATTCAAAGTTCCTGCAATCAGTGTTATCAGAAATGTCACCATCCAGGTGTTTTTCTTAAGAACAGCACTCAGATCAATTAAAAAGGATACCATGACCATTACAGAGCTTGCAATTCCCCTTCCTCCTTAATTTGCATAACTCTGTTTTGCCTCCTCTATTTATGAGTAAACAGGCATTGAATAAAACGCAAAACGATTTTTCCCCCCCCAAAAGACATTAGAAATTCTCCCCTCAAATAGAATAAACTTCTTGCAACTGTCCATACTCAGTACACATGGCCCTTTTTCTTCCCTAGGACAGAGAAAGCTTAGCAGGAGAAAAAAAAATTAGATGGGCATCACTAATTTTCTAATTCTCCATCATATCACATCCTGAGGTATTAAAGAATGCTTACAGTTGTCTCTTTTAGTGCTAGAAATGGAATTTACAATTCATTTGCTGCTTTGATAAGTTGCCTGATAGGTTATACTGATTATCATCCTGAAGTACAACCACTATATATATATATATATATATTATATATATGGTCAATAAACATCAAAAGGAAAGGAAGTTTACAGAAATCAGAGTTTATGATGAACATAAGACACACACACAAAAGCTGAGTGTAAATGGCAGACAGGTCCCTACATTAGCACGTGGAATTTCTTTGAGCATCCTCATCCTGGCCTCCATACAAGCAAAAAAACTAAGACCAGTTTAAACTGTGCTAGAAATAAAGCAGACCCTTCTAAAAAGATAGCAGAGTAAATATCCTGGTCTGCTCCTATGGCTGAAATGAGTAAGGAAAGCTACTGTTTTACAGTGCCTGTGGCCTAAAAAGACCTGAACCTCTAACAGAAGCTAGGAATAACCTGATTATCAGGGCATAGCAACCCACAAAGAGTTACACAGATAATGCAACCTACAAAGATTACAAATGCATAAAGTCCTTCAGCTATAGCGGCCAATCCTTGTATTTACCACATTTTTCAAGCCAGTGCAGGAGGTGAAACACAACTCGCAGCAGGAGCTCTGCTGCACCAAGATCACACTACTTCTTTATCAGAAAAACACTGCTTTCCACACACTGGTTTGTATGCTAAAGAAAGAGGAGAAAAATTCTCAGATACTGATTCCTGAAAAACAAGACTGTATGCATGTACACACAATGCTTAAAAGAATTCACGTGCCTATTGCTGAGAATTTTTTGCATCTATCCATGTAGCATCCTGATGGTAATGCAAGAGAATTTAGATATTATACTAACAGAGAAGGTAAAAGAATGAATAGATTGATTTTTTTTAACTCTCTTTTAAGAAGTCATCGTTATAAACATGCTGTTTAAAAAGGCATTTACGTTGCAGAAGCGCAATCCTTTATTGCTGCAGAAGACCAAGAGCTCACTCAGCATTGAAGAGCTGCAACAAGGATGCAGACAGGACAGTTTTGAGACAAACCTATGGAGGAAGAAGCCAAGAAAAAGCCACTTATTGCATCACTCTTGGACTGCAGGTTCATCACCAATTGAAACAGATATAAAAGCAGAGAAGACAGATACAATGGCAATGTTTTAAAAAACAAACAAAAATCTAAGGTCCAACTACTACAGGTCTACTCTTCTTCTGCATCATTTGTGCCAGCACAACAGTTAGGAGCTGATTTAGGGAGAAGTGCCAAGCCTTAATACTAGATATCAGAATCCACATCACTGTGCAACTCCATGATCAAATACAGGAGACAGAGGGAAAATCAACCAGCAGAAGTTTGAAGAGTGTAATAGTAGCACTGGTGAGTTTTGGAATATAGAACAGTTTTCTAAATTGAGAGGCTGTGCTCTAGAATTTCCTCTAAGTCACCTTTCCATCCTTCAGAAAAACTGCTTACTCTAGATAAGGGAAAGAATAGATGGAAACACCTCAGCATGAACTTCTCTTTAAATTTCTCATTCACAGTATGGAAATCCTGATGGGGCAGAAAATTATAACAGGGCAGCTCCAAAGCAGCTGGCAATTCCCCACTGCGCAAACTCAGGAGGTGAAATCAACCTCAAAATCTACTTTGAATAAACACAGGGAACAAAACAGTATAAAACGCCAACGTTTATTTGCAATTTGTAACTGCGCATCTAACGCTTTTTGGTTACAAAAAGTATCAACAGTATCCCTTCTACCCTTCTTTCTGACACACTCATTAGAAGAAGTGGTTACACAGGTGATTTCTCATTAGCAGCAGTCAGCTCTCCAATTACACTCCCCCCAGGTCGGGTACTTTGAAGTTACAGGATTTACGAAGCCGATCAGTTTGTGTTTCTGGAGTTTGAGTGTCAGCAGTCATTTTTTTGCCCGTTTCCCACCCTGCAGCTGGCACGTGCAGTAACATTTTTAGAGATCAGGAATTTCTAACCCTAAAAGGCACGTGCACACAGTATTACCACAATGCCATCCCACAACTGTCCAAAAGAAGCCTTTCAGGACATTAAATGATGCTTCAGAGAGTTCAGGAGCGATTCTTAGTTTCCAGCAGTTGTTACTCACTCTTCTTTCCTTTAGAAGAGCATTTATTCCATTTCCTTTTGATAGGCACCTTCACTGCAGCTCCACTGTGAAGGCAGACAAACTGCCATAAAATGGACAAGGAGACACACACAGGGAAGACAGAACAAAGAATCACAGGGAGAGAGGGAAAATAAACTATGGAATAGCTGCTGCTTAGGAACACTAGCTGGATCACACAGGGAGGCCACAAACTATCATTACAAGTGCATGTTTCTTTTGCAGTTGCAGAAAGAATTGCACACAAGAGGGTGCAGGGGATCTGCTATTAATCATATTATATTCATTGTTCCCTTGGTGTTGCTGCCAGTGCTTCAGGAGACTCCTTCAATTCCTAGAGAAAGAGGCATCGGAACTGTTCACACTGTACCTTCAGTTTTGTCCTACTATATTAATACTGCTGCAAACTAAACATTTCTTAACCACTAAACTGCTTATAGAACTGAATTTTTAAAAAGAGTCCAAATTGCAGCAGTTGAAGGTTCCTCCCCAGCCCAATCTCTGAGGAAAATGAACATGCTGTATTAAATATGATGAAACTATTTGCAAGAACCAGACATTAGAGATGTGAAAACATGAGCCTGAAGTAGTCAGGCATCAGGTTTCTTCACTGAGGAAGTTTTGAATGTTATCTCGAGGTGAGGTGCTGAGTGACTCCTTGATTAGGTGGCACCTAACATTCAGCAAGTTTAGGGTTCCAGCAAGAATACCTGTGCCTGGGAGCCAGCAAGGGAGAAAATGGAAGCTGATGAAGTAAAGTAACGAAGTCAGCTATTTTTTTGTCAGTGAAAAGACAGGCATGGTTAAGGGGAAAGAAACACGGATTAACTGAATATTGTATTCATGCCTCATTCAAAAGGTAATGATGCTTTAATTTGTTTGGTTTGGCAAAGCTACACGGAGGTGGTGAGTTTTGTCGGCCACAGATATTTTTGGTTGGTGACAAACTCCACATAGCATGCAAGTGACACACACTAATCAGGCCCAGAATTTGCTGGAGTCACCCACCCTAAATAAAAATTCATAACATTGGCTACCATGGGCCTCTAACAATTTACAGGTTGACAATGAAGTCGAACAGGCACTACTTGTCTCCCAGACTGAGGTGTTGTTTTTTTGTTTGTTTTGGTTTTTTTACTTAAGGAAGATGCAGAATTGCAAAGGTGCTACTTAGGTAAATATGTATTTGATTTACCGAGGTATGAGTGAAGGAGTAAAACTGAGACTTTTGTACGTCGGATTTCAGTAAGGAGAAACCACTTCGATCTTTCAAAAAAACCCAACAGCTTTATTAAGCAACAGAGAGCGCCGGGTGACTCATCCTCCCTTCCCCACTTTCTAATTAGCCCTGATCGTCAGCACCAACGTGGCGATTGCTTTTTGTTGGGTTGTTTTTTTCTTTAACCACACAAAAACCACGATGGAAGCTGAAAAATGGACTCCTACTTGTTTACTGATGGGAGTTTTAGAAGATAGCCAGTTAAAGGCATATTCCAGCTTTGCCGTCAGCAGCGCACGGAAACTCCTCGCTTGTTCTCGTCCTCCCCCTCCCTCGGAGAGGCTGCATGCGGCACAGCACGATCGCGGAGAAAAAAAATACAGGAAAAGCGGGTGGGGGGGTGGAGAAAGCCCCCTCAGCTCTTGGCAAGGGGAAGGCGTTCCACAAGAGCTGCTACAGGGTCAAAAGTTTACGGTGGTTTCAATTTCACCTCTTTGCAGCCAATGGGCGCGCAGAGGCTGCACCAGAACCGCGGGCGGCAGCGGCTTTAACCCCTTGCGGCCCTTCCCCGCCCTGCCGGCGCACACACCGACGGCAAAGGGAGCTGTCAGCAGCGCTAGGGATGCCCGCCAGTCACAACAGCTGCACAAGCGGGTCCCCTTTCCCCCGTTTCAGTAGAAAACCATGTCGGTAATGGAAGGGGTAGGAGCGATGCGAGGCAGTGTCAAAGCAGCGCTGAGATCTGGAGCTGTGACAGCGGCGGGGTCGCGCCGACAAACAGGAAAGACTGACCTTGCGAAAGGGAGGGAGGGAGAGCACCAGCACAGAATTGTCGGAAAGGATTCTGAAGGCACAGTCCAGCGCTGCAGTGATTTACTTTGCTTCGTGGCGAACGAGGAACCCATGGTGCCGTGGCATTGCCTGAGCACTGCTGCTCAGTCCCCACAGTACAGTTAATAATAGTTTGTTTCTAGATGATCTTGACTTCAAAACAAGACATCCTCCATCTACTCCGTGAAGGATGGACACTGAATTTGTGACTCTTGGGTACAAAAATCATCAGGTCTTCAGTGTTGCACAGGAAAACAAGTAATACATAGGCACAAAAGTAAAAAGTGGTCTGGACATGAGACCCTTGTAATGGGTTGTCTTTCTTTGGCACTGAAAAAGACAAGATCCATCTTCATCTCCACTTATTTTATTACAGAATTAGAGGATGAACACAGAACAGGCTTCTTGTTCCACTGTATCATCACTAACAATGCAGTTTCATCTCAGGGTCTACAGACTCGAATCAGTCCACAGTGGGGTACCCCAAAATCTGTGTTGATGAGAGCAGATACTGAATGACACAGTCTATGATTGTATTTTGGCATCCATTTGATCTTGGAAAGTCAATGTCAACTACACTTAAGCAAAGAGAGCGACAAATTTATCACCCTGTTATTGGCCTTGCAGACTAAAAGGAAAGCGGATTAAAGCACTCGAGAAGATGTGCATGAAGAGTTCTCAGTTCACTGCAGCACCAGACAATACAATATCAGGCAGCACAAAGTATAAAAAGCACGTAATTCAGGCAGCTTCTGTACCAACGTAATCTAAGAGTGTGGTTCAACACAGCAGAAAGGGGTAGGGTTACTGAGAGATCTTAGCAACTCTGAGTTGATACCAAGCAGAATGGCAAGTCACTGCACAAGTGCAGGGTAAACAACATGGAACTAACCATTCCAAAGGAGGCAGCAGTGGAGTCACAAAACACTTGGGTGCATGTATGCCAACATGCTCTGGTCTCCAACACAGGGCAGAAAGAATGACAAGACTCTGAATATAACTGTGAAGAGGTAAAATGAGTAAATATGCCATTGACATGCAGAAGAGACTTACGCTAAAAATGCCAGTTAAAATGGAACTTGGCTTTCCAAACCCTTAAGCCAACCAGATGGTGGGCTGTTCAAGATAATGCATGTGACAACGCAAGGGGAAAAAACCATTAGTCAGTTGGCAGCTATTAGTAAATTTCCATCAAGATGCAGCTTGAAAATTGGCGAGTTATCTTACCCAGAACCTTAAAGGCTTCTACAGCACTTCGCAGTGGTTCAAGACACTCTGGTCTCAGCTCTCTGTATAGGTCCAGAAAAAGGATAAAGACTCTCACAAACAGCTATACCAGCTGAAAATACTGATGGTCATTTTGTAGCTCAATTCACAAAGCAGTTTTAGGCAATATAATAATCATGCAAAAACTCTTAAAACCTGCTTCAGGTATCGTCAGCCACTCCATTTAAGAGCAGACAAAATAAAAAACTTCCAGCTGTTGGGCAAGGTCAAACAGTGATTTCTTGAACAGATACAGGTAGATTCCTTTCTTAATCTATGCAAATAGGCATAGCAGCTTAATGCAGCCACTATGAGGTTAAGTTTAATGCCTTGAGAGCTACTAACAAAAGATGCAGGAAGTGATTAAAATACATAAAGTCAGAAAGCTGAAGACATCATAAGAATCTTAGCTGACTGAGTTCATGCCCTGCTACCAAGCTTTTCTGCTCTGGTTCAAAAATGGAAAAACACCAATGAAAATGGTTTATTTTCACACTTTAGCTAAGTTAAAATACAGTTTTGCCAACAGCAGTTTAAGATTTAATTACATATATAAAAAGCTCTCAGTATTTTCCTCTCAGTAAAAAGAACGCTTGGTTTTGCTTTTTACCTTCTCTAAATACCATGCCATTTTGGAAAAATTCTTCTAAATTGAGAGATCATAAATAAATTCCCTTTTTATAAGATGGCCTCATTTTAAAAGAAAATGGATGCTATAAAATTTTACATCAAGTCAGCATGTTACCAAGAAGCTTTTCTGTGTGTTCTGAATTTGATTAATACAAGCCAAGGTCACTTCCTGAAAGAAAGATGCCTACTACTGCAGCTGCAAGCAAACTAGACTCCTCTGAGCTCAAAAGCTGGGGGATGGGAAGACCACACTAGCAATTTCTAACACTGCCTCCAAAAATATACCAATTACAAAACTTAAGTAATATTTGGTTTTGGTTTGGTTTTTTTTTTTTACTAGATTACTACATAAATAACCTGATAATTAAAGCCTGAGTCTGTATAATCACCGTTCCAAGCAAAAGGTTCACAATGATGAATCAGCAAGCCTGCCAAAAATTACTAATTCTGAGGACCCTTTACTAAACTGCATGAATAACTACTTGAAAATATACCTTTTCTTCTTTTTTTCCTAGGTATATTTTATTATGCAGTTCATGAAGCTAGTAAGAGACTGCCCTTGAATTAACAGCATGCCTCAGTCCTACTGAGACTGTGAGGCTCCACCCAACCTACACTGTGTCCTCTTCAGAAGTCATTTAAGAAAAAGGCATTTCAGGAAAGCGTGCAAGCTCCTGACAGAAGATTATACCAGTTTCTGAAGACTATACCTGGCTTATAAAACCAATTAGAAATTAAACATTACAGGTGAACGTGGTTAAAGACATTTTAAGATGTGTAAAGGTATTTTAAAAGTTACTTTAAAAACATGCCACATTTGCATTATGCATGAGGTGAAGCCAATGTAGTTTCTTCCCAGACACTCTTAAAGCTCCCAGGTCATGAAAATAAGCCCCACACCAGACAGAGAGCATTGGTTTTGCTTTTTGGGTGTACAAAGATTCTACAATTTGGAGTACCACAGCAGGGGCAGGGTGGAAGGAATCTGTTGCTGAAAAACGTTTAAAACCATACCCCAACAGACCTTTCCACAAGGACATCTGGGGGGACACACTCATCCTCAATTTAATAGACTTCATCTTTAACAAAACAGCCTTGATACACCCACCACTGCAACAGATGTTTCATACTAGGCTGAAGTTAGGGTGATCTACTGAATGAAAGTTAATTTTGACAAACTGGTGCTCTTAAAAGAAACTTGCTGGTTTTGAGTGGGCATCTTTGCCTGAAATAGAAAAATACACTCCAGCATATCATTACCTATGCAGGCACAACTACATCTGTGGTTAAGGATGCATAACATTTTCCATCACAGCAGTCTGTTCTAATTTTTTAACGACTGTCTCTGACACACCCGTCAGAACTACTTTTTGTGGAAAACTCGCATAAAATTGGTTCAGGTGACTAAAAATGGAGTGGAGAATTCAGCTGAACAAAGTGTCACCTTTTATGCAGCCTGAGAAGTTAAAGCTTTAAAAGAGAAGCTGATCAAATGTCGGAACAAGCTAAACTTCGTCTTGCTGCTCCAATGAAGAGCTCTGCACAGATAGTAACTGCCTTATTGAAAGTATTTGAACATGCTCAGTTTTGTTTTAAACTGCTTGCCAAGATCCTCAAGTATTTCGTTTGACCAAGGTAGCTTTGCTGCTGCAATGCTGACAGGACAGAACACGCTTTATCACCGTATTACAAAGACCAAGAGCAGCTCCTCTATAAACCTGCCAGCCTCAAAGCAGTTCGAGTGCTGGCAGAACAGCCAGTGAACAGGGACATTTTTTTAGGTTATGCTGCCCCACCCATATCCAGCACCCACAAAGCATGAGGCAGCAGCAGGATCAAGGGCTTAGCCAAGGCCACCCTCTCGTCCCTCCTAATTCAGGATCCCATTTGAAACCGCAGCTGGAGGGCTCGGCCAAGAGTGCCAAAAGCCCACGCTCCTGCCCCTCCAGTGACCTGCCCTTGCAAAAGGCCCAGTCCAGTGACCAAGGGGGTGTCCATGTGCTCTGTGGGACTGCAGATGAAGTTTCCTTATGGTGAATTGTACTATTTTTTCCATAAGCTTTTTAAAGACATACAAAAAGTGACATTGAAAATACTGAGGATGTGAGGTCATTCAAAAAACTTCAAAATGGTATTGTCAGCTCCAACTCTCAACACTTCTTTAACCCTCGACTGCTATGTAAGTGCTTATTAGGCTGTGTGGGACTGGCACCCACCAGTTCACAGAAGAGGACACCATAGGCTAATTATGCCTGTTGTGTCATCTGTGCAGTGCACTACTTCTACAGTCACTTGTACTTTACCACACAGTAGTAGAAAATGGTCTCAGAAATGAAGATCTGATGTTTGTCAAGGGCCTGCATCCTAAGCTGGCCTTTGACCAACATAGGGAATTTCAGGATACCGAAATCAGGACACAAAGGTTTTTCCCAGTGGAGATTGAACAACACCAACATACACTGCCTTGGTTATGACAGATACCAACTTCTGATTAGGAATATTATTTTGGAGCAGACTTTAAACTGGCATTTAAATCACTGTTTAACAGTTGGAAATATTTACACATATCAATAAGGAGGGGTCCATGAGCAGGAAAGAAACACACTCCATAAATCACACTGACTTGCCCTGGGCACATTTTGCTAGTCAGCAGATGCAGCACTTAGGAACATTTATTCAGGTGTTTGCACGAGAACCAAGTTACAGAATTAATGTCAGCAAATATATCAACTTACGCTAAAACAACTAATTTTAATCAAAGCTCTGGATACACTTACACTTCTTAAAAGTTAGATTCATATTCTGAAAAAGAGTTTGAGTGCTATGGGCAGAAGGCAACTCTCCATAACAGGGTTCCATAGTGTGAGTCTGTTCAGACTCACACAAACCATCAAAGCCTAGTATTTTAGAATGTTTTTGTGAATTCTACTTTGTCTCATTTTTCATCGGGCTACTAAAATAGATTATTTTTTAAATTTATTGAAAAAACACACATCCTCTTTGCTTTTAAAATTAATCATGGTATTCTATGATTTCATAATAATTAAAGGTCTGTTAATGAAATTTAGGAGTCTGAGATAACTAGACTCTCAGATTTGAGAGTATAAGATCAGAGATTAAAAACAAAATAAGCTACTGAAGAAAGGAAATCAAAATAGTTTAAGTTTTCCACGCATAGTATCAGTGCTTCTATATAATTTAATTGTAAGGAATAAATACAGCTGCTTAACACAAAGGTGACATTTCTAAAACACAATTTGACCTTGAAATATGGAAATACGTTTCTAGCTTAATGCTGTAATTAAAATCTGATTAAGTTTGAGTGTATGCAGGTACACCTCATTTGGCTGCAAGAGGTGTTCATTAACTCAACAAAAATGCTTGCCATTCAAACTTTCTGTAATCCCAAATTCCTTAATTCATCTCTCCACAGTACAGCCAGCTTATCTTGTTACATTTCAAATGCTGCCCTTTCACTGTGTACCAGTGGTTGTAACACAGAGCATCTGCTAAAATTGACTGTTGCCAGCTAAAGCTGCAACAGCATTTTGTACATCACTGGTTGAATGAAAACTTAGATCAAAGGGGCCAATTATTTGAAAATTAAGCAACATGGAGGACTAAAGAAACCCCCAAAGGTTGTTATCTTTGTTCAGTGCTACACAAAACAGAAAAATACCACCTAAAGAGATATTATAGACTGGAGAGTCACAGAGCCTCTTCCGAGGCCTACAACAAAAGGGCAACAAGCAAACTCACAGTTGATCCTACTTTGTCTTAAAATGAAGATGTATTACCACATTCTTTTTGGTTGCGATTTAAGCAGGTATGTTCTATTCCTCTCATGTAGTCTTTAGATTTTGCATATATCCACTAACACTCCCATCTTTACTGGACAAAAAGTATGTATTCCTGACCAAAACAATAATTCCTGCCATTCAGGATCTTTTTTTCTCCTCATTTATGTGGAAAAATTAGCATACTTTTGAATAAGGCTCTCAGTGACCTCTGGATTTTTTTTTGCTCAGGAACTTTTCTATTCTTTACAAGAAGTTTCCATAGCATAAAAACCTTATGCTTCTAGTTTTCTAATGTTCTATTAAAGAAGCAGTATCTTCACTTCATTAAAAAGTCATTTTTCAACATATCTCACAGCAAGCTCCCTAAGATTCCTGCATCAGGCACCAAATCAGTTTTACTCCTAAAAGGTTTTATACAAATGGCACTTCTCAAATGCTGATGTTTATCTGCAGAAATTTCCAAAATGACACTACCAACATTAGCATAAATATTCCAGATAATTTTAGGAAGATTTGCAGCCATTCTAGAAGTTAGTACAAGAGGTCAATGACTGCCAAAACCAGAAGGGATCATATTCTTCCCCTTCAAGTGCCAAAACCATTGGTAATGTTTTGTTTCAGATCCAGCCACTTCCTTGTTTGTAGATGAATGGCTAAGCAGTTGTGTAGTTTCACATCATCAGGAAGCAAATTTTATGCATTTTTACATAGTGTACTGGTGGAAATGCCAGGACAGAGCTGTTGATTTTTTTTTATTATTGTTACTTTTTCTTATATGCATTTTATCTGTAGTTCCCACACAACTAGACCAACTGAATTGTATCTTACAGTCAATAGAACCCTGAGCTGGAGAGACATTGTTTGAGCATTTGTCTCCCAATGAGACACCCAAGATGCATCCCCCATGATTTAAACAACTCTGTTTTACTAGACTTTCAGGACATTCTGCAGTTGAATTCAGTTTAGCTTGATGCTAAGCTATAAAGTTAGTGTTCAGCCACACTTCCGCACTGGGAAGTTGTCATATTTGCATCTGATAAGCAAATCCAACATATAATTAACTCATTAACACCAGTCACGCATTTATGTCATACAACTGGACAATATCAGCTGTGCAGGGTAAGCAATGCAATGTGTTTTCTTATCAGTAAGTGCCACACTGCATCTGTCCAGGGAATGACCTTCTACCACAGCACATCACACTTCAGGTGTGGGAAGTCATGTTGAGGCACATCACAGTCAGAATTTTATATTCTTGGGCCCTGCCAAAATTATTAGGAGAACTGTTACCAATACTTATCTCTAGGCATGGCATAACTTGTCTTTTCAAAGTCTGGTAAGAATTTTTAGTGTACTTAAGGGTCCACTGGAAGTTCGAAAAAGCAACAAAGCCTTACCTACTCCTGAGCTTTCACCAGTAGGAAGCTCATTTGTTAGATTCTCATACAGATGAAGACTACAAATAATAGTGTACAAACAATAACAGGATAATCATGGCACACCATGGAGGGAACACAAGAAAAAGCTTACAAAACTGAAGTCTGGTATCATTGATCCTCTTACAGAACAAAAATGCTGTGACTTAGCTTTTTTTTTTCCATTGGAAATAGATTTATGACAGACAATATGCTCAGACAAGTGTCTCCATCCAGTCAAGAGCAAAAGTTATTTATCCCTTCTGTTCTCCACATACTAGTATGTCATCTGTCTGCAAACCATGGCTTAGGAACGGCAATGTTTTAATGAGCAGCACAGCTATTGGAAACAAAGGACAGGCTTTTCTGTCCCTTGAAGAGATCATTCTCCAAAGGTTTTTCTTCCACTGCCTCCTTTCATTTTCTTCAGTTTGCTTTAACCTTACTATATCCTAACCAAGCCAGCTCACCTGAATTCTATTTCAGGGCACCTGCTAAACTGCAGAGCATTGAGGTTGATCTGAATTCAGATTATTCTGAAGGAGTTTGTAAGACATTATTCCTTTCTTGAGAGCAAACTCCCACTGAATGGAATGTCCAAACAAGTTTTCAGTTTTGCTACATCCAGCAACAGGTACAGAGGCTGACATATCAAACTAAATTGGTTACCCTAGAGGTTATGACAGAGCTTCAAACAAACAATACCCATCAGGGAACAGCATTGTATCTGCACAGGGCCCAGAACAGCTTTAGCCAAGAAATCCAACTTCACCATTCCTTCAAAATAACTGTTCTGAGCAAAGCATTCACACCAGTCACTTCAGGAAAAAGAACTCTGGTATCAGTGGTAGAGAGAATGAGAAAACCAAAGGCAGATATAAACACAGAAGGATGCTACCACTCTATCCCGTGACTTAAGAGCAACATCTTTTATTGGTCCAAGTATTCCCCAAAAGCCTGAGAGCATTAGATACCATGATACATATCCAGGTCAGGTCATACCATACATTCCCTCAAGTTTAAGCGAGGTGAAAGAGAGCAAACTATACCATATTAATACAGAGCATATGAAAATACCTTTATTTTTCTAAGGGAATTGAAATTATTTTCTCCCTTTTCCTAACCCCCTAAATATCAAGGGTTTATGAGAATGGATCCAGAGAAAACAAAGCAGTCCTGACAGGAGACTTACCTAGCACAGTGTTCTCTCCAACAGAAGCCCATAGAAATGCCTAGAAAGAAAAAAGCATATGAATGTGTTTTAGCATATTGTCAAACTTCACAATCTACTGTTCAGGAATTTCCTGGTTCAAAAGGAACAGGTTTCCTAGCAGCTGGATTTCTCTTCTATAGAAGTTTTTTCCCTTTTGAACCCATGGAAATTAACACTGTTGAAATATTCTGTGGCCCTCAGTTCTGTAGTTAAGCTCCACAATATGTGAAAGTATCAGTTTTTTATTTTTAACCCTGCCATCTGATAATAAGGAGAACACACGAAATGACTGAGGAGGAAAACACTTTCTTCCTGTTGATTTTCCATGACACTCGCAGTTTTGTAAAGATCCGCCTTGTACTGTCAGGCCAAAAAAAAAAAAAACAACAAAAAAAAAACGATGAGAGAGAACTACTGCAAGTTCTGTTTCTCATTAAAAATACAGAGAAACATGAAGTCCATTATACTCTTTTAGATACTGCACATACCAGAAATACTTATATTCCAGAGGAAGGCATAACATGACTGTATAATGATGAGGTATTTTCAATTTTCTAATTTGTCTTCGCACAACACTACTTAGCACTGGTCTGTTTTGCCAGAAGATTTAATTCAGATTTACTTTTTATTTTATTGAGTGGAAGAAAACTGGACAATGATATTGGTTACAGAGTGCCCTCTTCTCTCCTAAGTACAACACCAGGATAAAGCATCACTGAAAAAAGGACAGGTCTCCTAAATCAAGTGCTAGAGATACATTCAGCCACCCACCCTGAACAGAAAGTTCTTAGATCACCACAGTTTCTTCTTCAATGACCACCCTGAGTATGATTATTAGCTACCAAATCTACATTTGTAGAGGACAAGAATAAAATATCAGAGGTAATCAAGCCACATTAGGACCTACTCCCAGAACAAGAATTAGTCTTCTCCTTAAGAGTGTACCAAATCTTCAGGCACTGTGCTTTGCAGAATTGTTTCAGTCAAGATCAATCTTATTTCTGTAAAGTACTTAGCAAACTTAGCAGTTAAGTCAATAACAGAATTTGCAATAGGCAGAATAAAAGATATGCAAAACCAAGCTCAAAGAACTTCTGGAAGACCCCACTAACAAACCCTATAGTGAAATATCTGATCTGCCACCCTGGCTTTCTCCAAGGCCCAAGTAAACAAAACCAGTTTGTTTGAGGCTTTGACAATAAATACATTTGAGTTGCCTTATGTCTCCAGCAACAGATTTTGCCTTCAGGAAAAACAAGTCTTACTAAGACTTAGAAATCCCATCTCCAAGCTTTAAACTTTGCATCAAATTTGTAAAGTAGCATTTAGATAAGATGTCCAAAGTGTAAACAAAGCAAGAGCAGCGACTTTATTTCACCATACGCTTTATTTCAGTACTTTTAATCACTGAGAAGCAACTAAACAATACACAATTCACAATACAATCCTCATAGAAGCTGGAAAAGATATTAAGGTTCATGTCAAGTTCAACATGCTCTATTTTTATCTTTAGTCATTAGCCTTCTCATTAGCAGTAACTTAATATGTGAGAAAGGATTAGGAGCAGCTAGGAAGTTATTCTGATATAGAAATTTATTTATATATTTTTTAAAAAAATTTAGCCCAACAAATAATTCCATTAAAGTTTCTCAGACCTAGCCAACTAATGCAATCTCCCATTGTCCCAATAAACCAAATTAAGCCTTACAGGTTGCTTTAGAAAGTAATAATCAATTGCTTACTATTTCTCCATAGTCATGGTATACTTCATAAGCTTGTTTCATTCCAAAATTACAAAAACATTCTGGACTCCCATTTTGCTCCAGCTCACAAAGCAACAATTTTCACATCCCTGTAGTTTGACACTAAGGCAACAATCCCTTTAGCATGTCTTTTTAATAGTGAAATTTAGGATACTGCCTTAAGAGCTGGCTGAAGATACATCTTAAAGCACAAGGTCAAACCAAGCCAACAATCCCATGCCTGACTTACTGGGAAAGCAGAGTTTACATTAACAGTGAACTAAAAGACAATCCCTTTGAAAATGTCCCAGTACTTGTGCACTTCAGGGAGGCTATAAATACGCAAGAGGCAAGAGCATCTGCTGGTCTTTAAGAGAAAAACTGGTTTTGAGCACTCCTGGATGTGTGAGCACCCACATCACATGACAGCCTTGTTTGGAAGCCAAAACTCTTTCAAGGAGTCTAAGGCATAAGAGCTA
This sequence comes from Lophotriccus pileatus, assembly GCA_035583135.1. Taxonomy (NCBI): domain Eukaryota; kingdom Metazoa; phylum Chordata; class Aves; order Passeriformes; family Tyrannidae; genus Lophotriccus; species Lophotriccus pileatus. Next base: position 14,698,688 of record JAWWES010000051.1, read on the forward strand.
AATGTTTTTTCTAGAGACAGCCTTAGCACTAGCAAACATCGTGACATTTATATACATGTGGAGATCCCGAAACCTTTTCAGATGACTGTTAGCAAAACACTGAATTGGTGGCCCTCTCTCTCCATGTTATTTTGTTGCATGTAAGCAATAACTTAATTTCTCTGAGAGGATTAAACTAACTTCTGCCAATTCTGACATCAGTAACTTCTGCTCTGTTCTGGTAAATTTTAAGTAATACAGAACTTAACGTTCCAAGATGCAGCAAAAGCTTTTTACTCAGAGCAATAGAAAAGTGTTGTGGTAAACTTCGCCTGGAGCCAGTTTAGTTACATCTGGATATGTGGCACCAAACCGAAGATAAACAAAGTATCCCAAGTGGAAAACCGCCAAAATATCTTAATTCTAGAAGCTCTATTTTCTGCTTATCTAAAATTATGAAAGCAACTTACTGTTCCTTGTTTTATCTGACTCTTGATCTGTGCTTTGTCCTTCTGTTTCTCTGGCTTTTGACAGAGATCCGATCTGGGACTGCGTGGAGCGAAGCAGATTCAAGATAATGCCAAGTTCCAGCCTTTGTTAGGAAATTCCTCTCGCACTTAGAATGAGGAAAGAACGACTAAGTTGATTGGAAATGGGGGTAAAAACCTTTATACCTTAGGCTTGTTCCAGATTTGCTTCAAAAAAAGATACCAGTGATACAACTTTGCTGGAAAAGGAGTTGTGTTGGCTGAGCTGTACCTAACAAGCTGGATCCTCTCAGAAGAGTTAACAAAGTTTCACTTTTGAAAGATGCTTCATCTGTTCTGCAAAACACGTCTACCACATTGTCTCATTTAGCAAATCTTAATGGATATTCCTCCAACTAGGAAATACCAACTGTAAACTAACTGATTCTCTCCCTCACTGGAGAGATTGAAGAACTGCCTGGACACAGTCCTGTGCCATGTGGTCTGGGGTGACCCTGACTGAGCAGGGAGGTTGGACCAGATGCCCTACTGTGGTCCCTTCCAATCTGAACCATTCTGGGATTCTGTGATCATGGCAAATCTTGAATTAGAACTTAAGGAAATGCTTAATTCTGCTCCTGCCTCAGATTCTCGAAAGTAGTACTGAAATGCACCAGGACTTCCTATGTCAGCACACAGAGAAAAGTCAGAGCAGTTTCTGAAATCCCTGGCTCAGAAGTGAGACCTTTAATTTAGCATGAATATGCTAAAAATGTTACCTTCATAAACTAGGCAAGTTAAAACAAGCCCCTTTTCTGCTGTTTCCTTTTGTGGGTGGGGTTTTGTTTTTGTTTTACAGAAACCAACAGCCCTGGCTGATACAGCCAAAGTCTCTGGAGGACTGTGAGTTACTTATTTTTTTCCACTGTTGATGCTCTGGAGCCAGCATAAGTCTAGAAGAGAAACATTCTGTTTCATGTACAGGCCTTTTGTTTGTTTGTTTGTTTTTAACAATAACAGTACATGAAAATATTCTCTAAGTGAATCAATCTGTGGTGAAGTGCCTTGCTAACTTTATTTGGGGAGGAAAAAAAGCCTGAGAGTTTTGCAAGTTTACTACTTCAGAACAAAACAAGATTAGACCGAATTAGAATTACTAAATATCAAGACTCAAAACTTTCAGAGCAGTGAGTATGACCACACAGAAGCATCCAACCTTTCCTTCAAAATATTATATTAGGAAGTGGAACCAGCCTTGCTACTGCAAAATAAAAATAACCTTTGGAGTTGCTAAGGCAATTAGTGTACCTAAGCTTGAGTCTATTTTGGCAATAGCCAGGGCACAGATATTGGAATAAAACATTGCCACTGTCTAGGATCTTAGCTGACCTGCTTTTGTTAAAAGGTATCAACTAACTGCATCCTCAAAATCTGTAACAGCTGTGGAATATCAGACTGTTTCTCTCATGAACTCTTGGACAGTTTCTAAGTAGAAGTAATATACTATAAAATATCACAAAAACCACAGGTGTAAGGCCGACCCACAAGTCTAGCCTGTTCACTCAAAAAAAAAAAGCACACTGAGTACACATAAAGTGAAATACAAATCTGATTTTGTGGTTAAGCAGGTAATAATATCTGCTCTACAAGGATTTACTTTAATCAAATTTGCATGACTGTGCTTTCAGTAGCTTTGAAGTTCCCTTTTACCCGCAGTGTAGCATTTGATGACAATTGTTCTTCTCTTGTCATGGCCTCACACTGTAGCAAAGGATACACAAGAATGCTCATAATATGAGTTAAAATTTGAACTGACTGCTCACATTAGTGAAAATTACACATTTATCACTAATGCCTCTTACAGATCACCCTTAATAAATTTGTTTTAACTTTTACCAACAGTTTAAATGTACAAGTTGATTCCACCTTCTTACTAAGGTCTAGGCTTGTTATGCTGAGGGTGAAAGGAGACTGGATTACCAACCTCACATCCTTCTCTCATGTTTTCATTCTCTCCTTAAATTTAGGTATATCCTGTTAATCTAGAAACAAAAGTATCAGCTCATCTATCACCTTTGTGCAGTATTAGTGGTATGGAGCTCCCTGGGTTCTTTGGACAACTACTTGTGGAGATACAAAAGATACCCAGGAAATTATAATCCCCAAGCCTACAAACTAATGAGAAGTTGAAAAACAACAGATGAGAGAAAAGACCAATTAATACATGTATTCGAGAGGAAGCTAGAAAAACTTCTAGCTCCTAGCCTAGAAAGCAAAAGGAGGGATTAAATCACTGTCTGAATACATTAAGTTCTCAAAATAAAAGCTTACCACTTTATAGAAAAAAAAAATGGAGAAGTAGTCAGCCATAATATCAACTGCTGAATCTAATGGCTGTTTCTTTTGCTCTCATATGTTATTTTAGTCCATGAAACGATGGAAGAAGAAAGAAGAAAGGCAGGCTTACATCCAAAAAGGAAAACCAAACAAAGTGCCACATAAAACACAGGGGCTTTTTACCAGTCAGGTAACTCTTCTATGTCACTCTAAGCAAGTCTTAGTCCAGTGGATTCAGCCTTATGGATGCAGCGTAACAATCTCCTGTAACCGCAGACACCAGACCAACTTCATGAACCAGCCCTTCTCTAGCCTTGCCTGTGCATCACTGTGCATCAGAGTGAAAACGCTGCTAAGTGGATTTGACATTCTCTGACTACACACACAAGGATTTAGATGCCAGAATGCATCTGCACGTCTCGTAAAAAAAGCCCTTAAGTGTAAGAAGCTCCGAATTCTCAGTACAATGTAGGTTTTCACCACCACAAACAGTCATTTTTGCACCAAAACTTCAGGCTTGGTCACCAATTTCGATTCAAGTTCTTCAGTTTCTAAGAGTTCTATTTTTTGTTTTGCTTTTAAAGATGACAATTTTCACATCGAGACTAAATTACTTATGACTTATGTTAGAACTAAAATAGAGCCCTCAGTGTTCCTAAGAGTCTTCAAATATCTAATGGATGATTACAGAGGATAATTAAAGAGAATCTCCTTTCCCTTGACTCAAAAATAAAATACTGTGTTGTGTGCCTATTGTTGCTTTTTCAAAGCAGGATGATCGTTTGGTGTAGATATTTTGCTTAAGCAGCAAACACTCCAGGCTACAACTGATGAGTGACCTTGAGACAGCTCTTAGAAGGCAGTTGCCATAGTAACACCACCACAAATGTGGTACATCCTCAGCTGACACTGCCAATCTGGTGCAACAGATCCATAATAAGTACATCTACTCCCTATCAGTGTCTCACTCCCTATCAGTGTCTCACTGTTAAAGGAGGAAGTTACTGGATTGTTTTTGTTTGGAATTATTTAAAAAATCTTGTGCTGTGGTAGACACTGTGTATGATATCAAGTGACTAAGGCTATATATACACATAGGTCCACACAGTGTTAAATAAAGCACCCTAAAATAATGTACTACTGAAAGTTAAAGGTGTGTTATTCCAGAAAAGAGTCCTTAAGCCAAGGAAGTGAACCTACTGAAGAAACCCTGCAATAGCCCTTAGTTATCTTCTTCCAGATTCTCCGATACAGATGAATCTTATGGAACCCTGCTCTGTCAAACTTCATGCAAAATGCAAGCACAAGGGATTATTTTGGCATGCCAGAATACTCCCAGTCTCACATGTGCAACCTGAGCATCTTGAAAAAAAAACAACTCTCAAACCAACTTGGCACTGCGGAATAGTGTTGCTTAAAAGAGGTTATCTCTGCAGTATCCTACTAGTTCTTGTGATCTCTGACAGAGAATGAAAATGGTGACTCATTATCAAAATGTCAATAAAAGTGAAGCAGAATTGAAGAGTGCTAGGTAACAGAAACACTAAGTAGAACCATTTCTGTTTAAAGACAAAAGATTGATGAACAGATTTATATAGTTAATCATAGCAACTAGCAGTCAGATATTCAAGTTTACTTTGAAACTAAACTGCAGTTTCAAGACCCTCAAACCAGCAGAAAAGGCTGGTTTGTTCATAGTTTGTTCATGTTCAAGAGATCCTATTAAAGGTAAAACAGTTGTGGATTCTAATCAGAAACAAGTGCAAGGACTGTTCTGCCTCTGATAAAGGCAGCTCACTTCAAGGGTTTGCCCTACCATAACAGAAAACATTTGTTGAACTTCCACACCAGTGAAACCTGTGTGTCAGCTAAGAGTTAATTCCATTTACAATCATACACTTAAAACAAAGTTTTTGGACACTCGAGTCTAAAGAGTCTGGTCCATAGTTAATCCACTACCTGCCCTGAAAACTGCCAGAGGAGCTCCTGCATCCAGAACTGTAACATAAAGGTAGAGGCAGAACAGAAAAAAACTTCACAGACAATAATAAGCAGACAAATCAGCCCCCCCCCCCAAAAAAAAAAATCAAATTATTTTTTTGCAACTGTTATAGCACAATTATCAAAATACTGTTATGTGTCACTCTTCCCACTTCCATCACCTGTGAAATTCCAGGTAATATGGCCATATTCCAAATTGTCCTGTGTCCTATAAATCTGTGTTACCAGCACTGAAGATTCTTTTTGTACAAGTCTTCATATAAACATAGAATATGTTTCTATTTAGCAACAGCTTCCTACAATAAACAAACTACAATGATTTGTCTTCAGCTGTACATGTAGTTGTTTATTTTGGCCTGGCTGCACAGGTTAATTTGGAAACTATCTCGACCTAGACATGAAAGGCACTCTTGTTGGTAGAATAGTATGACAATAGCTGTACACAAAATACATTCTGTACCGTCCTTCCCTTTTGTTTTTCTCCATATGAAAAAAAAAAAATTCTCTCCAGACAAAAAATTTAACCTTGATCTTGTGGAAGTGAAAACTAGAATTTAAATAACACTAGATTATTACGCCCCGAGTCTGTCAAAGCCGGCAACTGTGTCAATCTGCTCTGCAGGTTCATTTAGAAACACTTATCACAGCTATTAAAGATCTTGATTATTCTTAGTCCTTAACCTCAACTTAGGAACCAGGAAGTCTCTTACCACCACTGACCACACCACCACAGGAGAAAAGCAATAAAAAGTTTTTCATAACAAAGGCCAATATATTTGTCCTGTTAAAAATCCTTCACCTTAAACCCAACAGTGTGGGATTGGTGATCTTCTGAATCTTTACAGAAGCCATGCATTCAATAGATTGATTCTACTCCAAAATAAAAAAAAATGCAGTACTTATCCCTTTCAGCAGGTTATTCTGCTTAGCAATAAATTTGCGCTACACTAGTAAAAAATACACATTAAATGTTTGCAGGTTGCTCAACATCAGTTTTCAGAACAGCACACATTATATCCGCTCAATCCCTGCTGAGTTCAGTAACGTTGTTTTTTCAATGCAGATACAAAAGGTAAGGAGTTACCAGTAACAACACATAATGAGAATCTCATCCAGCTCTTCCTCACACGGGTTGATACAGGGTGCTGAATTTGTCCTACCCCAGGGACCACCTGAGCCTCTCTTCTAAAACACATTTGTTTCAGAAACAGAATCTTAAAGGAACTCCACCCGGTTCCATTTTGCTTCCACTCTGGCTGCTCCAGTCCCACCCCACCCATTTCCTTGCACTAGCACTGTGCAAGCAGGAGCAAGCTGACAGCCAGGAGCTGTCTGGGTGGTTCAGTTTGGGTCTGGGGTCCAGGTTTTATAGCTGGCAGCAGGGAGGGAATGGATGATTCTGCATTTAAACCTGTTTGCTGACTGCAGAGCAAGGGGAAAAGAGGGAACAGAAAGGAAAGCACAACAGCCCTGATTTGGCTCGAGAACTGTGGGAGTGGACTGTGCTGCCTGGGACAGACAGCATTCCATGAAAATCCATTTAAAGGGCTCTGGTTTGATCTTTTCAGTTAATACTAGAAAGATGACAGTTAGCTGTGATGTTGCTTGCTTTTTGCACAATACACTACCTTAGCTCCTACCCCAGCATTCCAGAAAAAAAAAATCTCAACACAATATAAAGTATTCTTTAGGCCCTAGCCCAAAACAGCCTAAGTTAATAATAAATATCTGTAGAGACAGAAAGACAGGACATGTTCCAAGTACAGAGTTCTTTAGATCTCTGAAAGGTCAGGGAGCTTTTTAGTAAACAAGAATAACTTACACAGAAAAGAGCTTCAAGGTAGACAAATGAGGTTGAACCTGCAGACCCATTCAGTTTGATTTTCACCATTGTATCTGAAGATACTATAATTTTTAAAATAACCATTCCATAGACTTTAAAGTTAACTGTTTTTACAAAAGAATACTATTAGAACAGGGTATGTTTCCCAGTGTCTTTCTTCCCTTATATATAAAGACAGGAGAATTAAAATTTCTAGTTTAGCAGCACACAATCCTATTTTGGAAAGGTTGGTCTAGAATTACTCTCAGAAGGAAGAAAAGATGGATTGTCACCTGGCTGTGGTCATGTAGCAATAGGATCAGTTAACACCAACTGTAAACCAAGAAACTGGAGACAAGATTAATATAATCAATAGTTGATTTTCAGCAAGCATTTGCTCACCAAATAGCTTGAGGTCTTAGTCAGAACAAGACTTCTAACTGAAATTCCAGCAATATAAGCATGCCTGCATGTTATTAAAAGAAATAGTGGAAAATTTCGCAGGCTGACATCCAGAATGTCTGCGGTTCCTTTTCATATTTCTCTTCTTGCAAAGCAGTTATTAGACCAGAACTTAAAATCTTTTTTTTTTTTTTTTCTTTTGTGAAGCCTGGAAATTTCCACTGCTTTAAAAGATTTTTAAAAAGCTTTCTCCAAAGTACTGCTCAAACAACCTTCCACTTCTGCCTAGATAGACTCTTTAGTTTAAGGCAAAAATTTCATTGATATAAAGCAGAACTAGGACAAGGGGGAAGGGAAAAACTTTAGCCAAGCAGTGCTTTTGGTCCATGAGCAATCTGAAATATTATCATACTATGCATTAATCTTGATAGAGGTCACTTGAGGTTCAGACAGACCGGCAAGAGAAGATTAAGGACCTGAGGATAAAGCCACCTTGCTGCTGTTCATTTGAACAGAAATTACAGTGGGTGACAATTCTGTTCCTATCAAGTGACGGCTCTCCTCCCATTTCCTCAAATTTGCACTCATTTTCCATTGCACTGAATCCCACTCATCGTCCCTGTTACCTGCCTGTGATCTGTAGCACACCCAATTCAAGTCTGGCAAGTTTGGCAGTGCTGGTTCTGTCTCTCTGCAAGTCTGACTTATGAGCCTCGAACCTACAGCACCAAAGGTTTGGGAGCTCCAACACAAACTGACAAGGGTAACACAGAAGTCTTTGAAAGCTTCTTCAGCCAGTGGAAGTGTTTTATTTTTTCAGTTTTCTGTGGACTGATCAGAAGAACTGCCTGCCTTTTAAGGGGGGGATCAAATGTGTATTCCAGGTTAACAGGAGGTGCTGGGTTTGTTCCATTTTATTCAAGGGAACAGTTTGCAGATGAAGTACTTCTGCTTTAGTTGCCTTTCTATGATGAACCTATCCATGAATCTATGGCTAGATACTTAAAATACTGATTCAGAGGGATTTCCATCAATTACTGCCTGAGAATGCCAGTCCACATGCTGAGGGCTGTCCACCGAGCCAGAAATCTCCACTCTGAATATCAAAAAGATTAATAGAACATAGAAGGTAAAACCAAGAGCATACTACAACAAAAGATGCTGCTAAGCCTGCTTTAATTCATTGCAGCAAAGATGAACAGAGCACAAAAGGAAGTGCAAAAGTCCTAAAAGTTAACCAGAAGCTGTTTCATGGAGCAAGTTGGTTCCTAAGTGATTCTACACCCAAATATTTCATGCTGAATCATGAAATTGGGTTTGACTTCATACCACTGTCTATATGTAAATGACTCAGCTCATCAATATTTGAGCAATGGGAACTAAAACCAAAACATTAAACCCATGCAGTCTAGAGAGGTTCCTTTCTAGACCCACAGCAATAAGCTACTGTCTTTTAATAACAACAATAAGATGTCTAAATGAAAAGTGAACTACTGCTTATGCAAGTCAGGAAAGCACCTTAACTGTATAGCAGAGATTTTTGTCTCATGAGATTTTTAAAGTTATATTTCACTCATTTGAATAAAAAGTAAAGAGTAAAATAGCACCCTTCGAGCTTCCAATGTAGGGCAGAAATAGCTGCTTAGTCTTATTATGCTACATTTAATATCTTGTTTTCTAGCTAGAGCTCAGAGCAGTTACAGGCCTGCTTAAGACTTAGAAAACCAAGAATTCAAAGGCTTTCAGATGAGTAAAATGGAAAAAAAAAAACCAAAAAAAACAAAACACCAAAACACAAATGTCTGCTGTAAGCTTCCATTGCTTAGTCACTCTTTGGCATAGGGAAGTATCAGAAACACTTCAGCCATTCTTCACATTTCTTTCCAAGATCATGCTCTTATTCTTTTATGTCTCTTTTTAAAAAAAGAAGTCTCCAAAACAGCACATAAGAGAATTAGAACTATGATTTTGCAGTGGCTGGTGTTAGTGAGCCAGCTTTGCATCGTGCCTGTGGAATGAGTATGTATATTTATGCTACTTTGTGTAATATATATCTGTATATACGCACTTTGTGTTGTGTATATATTTATACTACTTTGTATGGTTCAGGAAACCACGGGATAAGAAACAATCTGCTTGATTTTACCAGGCAGCCCATTGCAAACAGGTTGTACCATCTCGTAGGTGGAGAAAGTTATCGGCAAGTTACATTCACAGGCACTAATTCTCAACTTTGCCACAACAGTTATGAAAGTTGAGATTTCTACAAAAACAAGAACCAAGGAGACAAGGATGGGATGGGTTATTTTTTAAATCTTCAACTCTTCCTCAGAAGCTTGATGTGTCATGTCTTACATTACAAAAGCCTAGAAGGGATAGCAGGGTTTGTATTTTAATGCATTACCTGGAACTACTGTGTTAATGTTATCATACAGCCAACTTATTCAACATAAAGTTGTCACTGTGAAGAAAAACCACTGATAATCACTTGAAAGAGTTTCCCATTAAGCATTATGACAGATTCCTTCAACCAAAGCTCTTGCCCTTGCTCTTCATTAGGTAAAGACAACAAGCATTTGTTACTGTTTAAATTGTGTATAAAAGCATAATATGGGACCTGAAACACTGAGGTATTTTTCCTTTAAGAGTTCCAAACTACCTGTTAAAGAGTATAGAGCAGGAAGGACATTTCGCACATCTCTCCTCTTACCTCCAAGGAAACATCAATTTAATACAGCACCACATCATCCCATCACAGCTCCACCTGGCTTGGTTCAGTAACAGGAAGAGACACCCTTCTCTGGACACAGCTTGGTGACAACTGAAGTCTTGTCCAGCTTGTGACCAATTACAAAGATAAATGAGTGTTCCAAGATCCTCCTAAGGAGTGCAAGTGTGAATTAACAGTCTTGCTATAGCTGCATTAGGAAGAGAGAGGCACTGCATCACAGTTCTGTTGAGCACATGACCCAGACACTGGCATTTGAAAAGAAATGCTTAAAATTAAATTAATCGGGTTAGCTTTCAATAAAGTCTTGAGACACTTGTTTTGAACATACATGCTGATCTGCTTTATTCTACACTGGTACACTGGAAGTGGCAGACAAACACCACATCTGCCAATTGTTTTCTTCAGCAAAGACAACTGGCACACAGCCTTCCCTCCCCCTCATCTCTATCCTCAGGTGCACCTGGTAAGTCAGGCAAAACTGCTCCGTAGTTCAGCCACATGTGCAACAACCTGATGAAAAACTGTTTGCCTCTGACCTAACAACTACAACATTTGCTGGACAACTTTTACAGTGTTTTTAGATTTTTAGAACGATCCCACCCGTTAAATGAACCTGTGATAGTTTTAGACTTCAAGTCAAGACACTACCCATGTTCTAATTTTCAAAAATGAATTTAACCTGGTGGAAAACATCCCTTTAAAACCAAGTTTCCAATAGGGCAATGACCCATAACCTAACAAAGTATGCTTGACCGGAACAGGCTCACATTTAAGGGTAAAAGTGACAAAGGTGGGGCATGTGGGTGTACCACCAAAACCCCAACCAAACAAAAAAAAGCAAACCCCAACCAAACAAAAAAAAAAACCCCCAACCCAACAAAAAAAAAAAAACCCCCAACCCA
>JAWWES010000052.1:0-10858 GCA_035583135.1 Lophotriccus pileatus
ACCTTAAACAACCTTTTTTTGGATCTGGTCAAAATCAGCTTCCAGGTAGTCTGGATTTTCAGTGACATAATTAGTTCGCTTACCAAATACTTATAATTTTAGAAATCTGTGTACTGCAGTGGCAGAAGTGAATGTCACTGTTCCTGTGTGATAGTAGTGTGATGACAGAAGGAATATGCTTAGACTTCTGGGGCCCTGAGTTAACCTGACCTAGTGGGTGGCATCTCTGCCCATGCTGGGGAGGCTGGAACCAGATGATTTTTAAGGTCCTTTCCAACACAAACCATTATGTGATTCTGTGATGCTGTACTGAAAAATGAACATAGCCCCAGTGAGTTGCCCAGGAGTGTTCAGGCAGTCTACAGCTTCCTCACAAGAGGAAGAGAAAGGGCAGGGACTGATCTCTTCTTGCTGGTGACCAGTGACAGGACCCAAGGGAATGGCCTGAACCTGTGTCAGGGGAGCTGTGGGCTGAATATTAGTAAAAATGTTCTTCACCCAGAGGGTGATCTGGCTCTGAAAGAGGTTCCCCAGGGAACAGGTCACAGCACCAAGCCTGACAGAGTTCAAGAAGCATTTGGACAATGCTCTCAATTACACGTGGATGTGATTCTTGGGGTTGTCCTGTGCCAGGGCAGGAGTTGGACTTTGATGATCATTGTGGGTCCCTTTCAACTTAGGACATTGTACAATTTTATAATTCTATGAACTCTTCATGTTGGGAGGTCTCATCTGCTGTTGTATAATTATGTGTTATGATGGCAAAGTGATCTGGCTCAAATATGAAATCCTTTCTCGTATGAGCAGCAAGTTTTTCAGCAGCAGCTGAAAAAAAACCCCAGCTTTACGGGTGCAGGTTCTGAGCTGACACAGGCTTTACTCCTCAGTTATTTATTTGGCACTAACAATGCAAGCTCTGGATAAGATCTGGTCACACTAGATGGGTACAATAGGGAACTGCTAAAATTTAAAAAAAAATCAGAAACTTATACAATTAACTCAAGAAAATAGTGGCACAACCAGAGCAAAATTCAGCCACAGCAGGGCTGCAAGAAGCTGCTTCATGAGCACAAGACTGTGATTCTCTTTCAGGTGGGATTCATGCAACCAGGCTCATAACCAGAGCCACTGACAGGAGGAACATTCACAGAAATACTTGATAACTGTCTGCCTGGGGTACACAAAATGCCACACAGACTTTTCAGCAAATTCAGAGTAATTCTCAGTTCCATAGTTCTTAAGGCCAGAAGAGACCTGAAAGGATGGACAGACAAATTTTTTTTGGCTGAATTAGATATGAGGAAGGAGTTACTGCTACTGCAATCCATGTCCAGCTGGCTCTTCTGAATAGGAGTTCTGCCAGCCCAGTTTTGCTGGCTGCCTTGCCATCTGAGTGGGTCCTAACGCACATCTGCTCCCCAACAAGGCTAGAGATCTTTTGGATGAAGAGCTAAGCTGAGAGAGCCAAGAGAGTGATCTCCTGAAACCACAGGGACAGAGAATGCATGGGAACAAGTTGCCCAGAGCATGAACTGCGCATCCCAGGTCTGCTACAGAGAATGATTTATCTGACCTTTCATCTGTGTTATCCAAGCTGACTACTCAGTTTGGCCATCTATGCCTCGAATCACACTCTGAAATTGCCTGGCTCAGTGCATCTTTCAGAAGGTCACACAACCCTGCCTGAAGATATCAGGAGGTGGAGAAACCGTGAGTTTTGCTCAAACAATCATATTGCCCTTGCCCCTCAAAACGTGTTTACCAGCCCTGGTGCAGCCTGAGTGGTTATAACTTCTGCTCTCTCACTCACCAGTCCGCTCCAGGCAATACAGAAGAAGATTCAAGAGACAGCAAGCTGCCTCTCCCGGTACAAGGGAGAGGTCTCACTGCTGTATGCGGTGTCCTGGAAGGAGTGAATGTTTGAAACATCCAGCAGGAGCAAGAGGGAAAAAAAAGGACGCACACGCACACACAAACAGGCACGCTGCCGTTGCAGTCTTCTCCCACAGACCTCCTTTGTCCCCGAAGCTGCCGTCGCCCCCCATAGCCCACACTCCCCTCTGTCCTCCTGACCCCTCCTCTCCCTCCATTCATTCTTCCAGAATTTATCCCGCTTCTTTAACTCGGCATGTGTCTGGGCAGATGTCCAAAAAACCTCCCTTCAGCAACTGGGGGGAGGAAATTCCTACAATTCAGCCCAGGCTCTTTTCCCCCCACCCCACTTCCCGCCTTCACTCTCCCTCTTTTTCTTGCTCCTTCTTCCCTTTTAACGTGCTGAATGATTGATAACACTTGCCTCGCCTCACCGCTGCCTGTTTGAGCCCTGTCTGCCCGGCATCTGCAGCCCTGTAGGGAAACAAGCTCTCCTAGGCAATGGGATGTTGGGGACCCCCTTTGGTTCTTTTGAAAAATTCAATAAATAAAAGGAAAGAGGAGAGAAGCACAAGAGAGTCTGGAAAGTCTGGGGAGAGGCGGGGGAGGAAGGGAACAGCTAGGAAAAGCCCTTGATTAGTACTGGTCCAAAACAAACAAACAAATTAAAAACAAATCCTCTGCATGTCCCTGATTCTCCATTTGCCATGGAAAAGTGAGTGGAAAGCTTTGTTCTTTGTGTTGTTTTGCATTTTCAGGCCCAAATGTGAGGCTTGTGCAGAACTTCTAGCTTCTTGTGATGTCGTCGTGATGAATGAGTTTGTTGTCTTAAATTCACACTTTCTGGAGCCGTTCATTTATTTCAAGATCTTGGACTTCATTTTGAAACAAACAAAACTGTGTTTGTCTTTCCAACTGCAGGGAGAGGTTAGACAACATGTATCCTAACACCTTATGCTTCAGAATCAAAAAACATACCTAATTTTTACGTGTAATTCCACTGTGCTTTATGTGTGTACATATATGTAAGCATCAAGTCTTCGTTCATGAGGATGCCATGCTAATGTCTAGGTTTGGATTAGGTATTCACATTCACTTTATAGTTTTATTTCAGGCATGAAACTCATTGGAAATGATGTTCAGGCTATGTTATTTCAGAACTGTACATAGTACATGTGTAGCATATACATATAATACAAAACCATAAAAGGGCTTGGATTGGAAGGGACACTGGAAGATCGTCTCATTCCACTCCCCCCTGCACTTCCTGCCATGAGCAAGGTTGATATACATGAATTGCATTACAGTAGTGACTTCAAAGTTTATCATCATCATCATCTTCATCTGACATGCAAGTAAGAACTCATGGTCTGTTCCAGAAGAACGGGTAAGAAGGAAAGATTGTTATGCCTGTTTAACAGGGGGTATCTGGAGACGGACCAGTTTCTGAAGAGAAGAGCTTATTTTATATAACTTCATACATCCAAGTGTCTACTGATTCCAGAACCCATCTATAGCAAACAAATCAGCATCTCCAGAGAGTTCTGTCAGAAAGACCTTGAGTGACTGTCTCAAATGTGATGTGACTTCAGGATATGGAAAGTTATATCTTTTTATTCCAACCAACATCACCCAAAAGGTCTCTGGTAGAGTTGAGATTTCTGACCACATATCTCATTCCCTAGTCTTAGCCTTAGCAAAGAGAGAAGGAAAAAAGAAAAAAAAAATCTATTTTTCTTAGCAATGCTACCTGTCTTCTCAGTAACAGCAAAATTGCTCTTTCAAACCGGGAGAAACAGATAGCATAAACTCTTCATATTTTATTAATCAAGGTTCTGAGTTTTGAGGCTCTGCCTGAAAAATGAAAGGTTGGTTTCTGTGACATGATAATTCAAAGTAAAATAAACAACTCACTGGTGTTTAGAAGAAGTTACATTTAGACCTTAGTGAGACGGAAACAAAACATAATAATCAGCAAGCTGATTTTTTCCCCCTCATTTTTAAATTGAGGCAAAAGACCATCACGTCAGTTACACCTGGGAGAGCTCTGTGTTGTATATTTATTCCTTGTTAGCTCATAAACTCTCTGCGTCCTTGCAGTCAGTGATCTCCATCTCCTGGGCCTGGAGGATACTTGTCATTTCTGTGTAGGCAGCAATCTATCTACCAACTGCAAGCTGCTGACTACCTCACCAGGATCCTGGGGAAGGGAAGGCCTCATTTATTTGCTTGAAACAACTATAAAGTGCTGCTGGGAAATTTCAGATGTATTTCTTTGTCAGATGTGTCCACACTGAAGGTCTCCTAATGCAAAGCTGGTAATTACCAAAGGTGAAATGCCCACCACAAACATCCAGCCTGCCGACCCAGCACTCACCCAGCATCACTGAGTGACACATCCCATGGAAATAATAGCAATAATAATCTATTTTTCAAAGTAGTTTCCTGACAGAAGGCTTGCTTCCCTTCAAGGCAAGCGTTAATGGTGTCCTACAAATACAACATGACCTTCACAAATAATTCATTGGTATATGAAGCCCGAACACGTAAAGACTGGAAAACTCAATTGCTTTCAGAGAAAATAGTTAGTTCTTTATTTCTGAACTCTCCAAAGATCACTCAGAAGCCTGGGATGAAGACATTTTCAAGTTCCCAAAATTCCAGACACAGAACTGCACATGTCCCCACTCAAAAAATTAGGTTGTGTCATATGCCAATTACTTTGCTGCACCTACTGCTTCATTTACAGTATGGCCTTTCCAGTTCAGACATCGCAAAATTCTGAGTATGGAAAGTGAGACATAGCACTTTGCTGCCCCAGAGCCTGATGAAACCTTCCCGATGAGGGCTGCCACCAGGCAGAGGCAGATCTTGATCCTGAAAACCCAGCCCACAGCTGGCAGCCCCTCATCCCCTTCAGGCAACCCCACAGTGGGCTCAGCTGCAGGGATATGAGCTCAGAGGGGTGCCAATGTGAGGAATTTGTCCCTGCTGGGTCCTGAAGGGGTGACTGATCAGTGACAGGCGAACGCCTTGCGTTGAGAGAGGAAACCTCCCCAGCCTGTCTGGGGCAGCAATGTTTATCTGGTATCCTCTTTCCAGACCTCTTGCTGATCTTGAATGTGAGGCCACTGAAAATGATGTCAAGCCACATATTTGGAGGCAATATGGATATATAGTTTCCACAGATGTCATTTTTTCCACTTGAATACTATCTATTAAATATCTGTCAGTTCTCCTGCAGACAGGCACCTCTTCAGGGACAGAGACCATCCCTGCAATAAAGCCCAACCAGTTCAGTGTTTTCTTGGATGACAGGCAGGACCTAAGCTTTACGCACTGAGGTGACTGTTGTCCCTTTGGTTTTTTTCTGGCCTAACACACAACTAAGTCCCTGTCTTTGACTTAGATTCAGATGTAAATTCAGCCAAAGTGCCACTGGAGATCATCCAAACTAACTCCAACCAACACCATCTCCCCTGTGCACCTCTTCTTTGTTCCATCAAAAAGCCTGTAAGGGTCAACCCAAAACCCCACTGGCGTTGCCCTGCTCCATGCAACCATGCAGGAAGAGCTGTCCTGAGCCTCCAGTCCACTGTTCCTCTGAGATACTGGTGGATGAAGGTGAAGAAATGAATGCAAACACACTGTGGTCAATTCTCTTTCCATATACTTATACTACAGACAATTTCCCTTTACACCTGTGAGCCAAAAGTTCAGTTCATTTGGTTTTGTGGTTTTTTTTCCCTTCGGTTTTTTTGTTTGTTTGTTTGTTTTTGTTAGTTAGTTAGTTAGTTAGTTTGTTTAAACCGTTGGAATTGTGTTGGAATCTTCCCTAAGGACAAGAAAATCAGGATGTATTTATCAAAATCTATGACCCTAAAAACAACTGCTCTGAATGGATCCAGTAGGTTTTAAACCATTTTGTAACCACTAGCAGCGAAGGATCCATAATGTCAATCTCATTTGTCATGGGTGAAGGGGGGAATAAATGTCCATTACCAATGACTTTTTTTTATGGTTCCACAGAGAGAATGCAAACCAGACCAAAAAAAAGGAAAAAGAAAAAAAAAAAAGGATGGTCTACTTATTTCTTCCCATTTACTGTGTAATTGGCCATTGGTATGTGGCAGCAGGGCTACGAATCAAAGGGAAGAAAAGATAGTAATGGGTTGGAGGGTTTTGCATAAAGAGAACATGATAGGGCATAAAGGAGTCTATAATAAATGAGGAAGGCAGAAAATCTTATTAATAATTAGTATCGTGGCATCATCTGTAGGGCTTCTCCTGGTGCGCCAATAAATCAGACTCAAAGTCCCATGAACCTCATGCCTTTGGCTTCTGGTTGTACCCATGTTATGGGAAACATTAAATGGATATGAGTATCTTTAACTATATGTGCATTCACATTTGTATCTCTATCTATATAATTTATAACCATATCTGTATCTATACCTATACATATACTGATCTATATCTCCATCTCTGTCTCTATTTCTGTGTCTAACTCTGGCTGTATCTGTATCTCTACCTCCTTCTCTATCTCCATATCTACCTCTGTTTCTATCTTTATCTATATCTCTTTCAGGACCATCATTTTTATTTAAGAGTTCACAGAACAGAAACAGAGAATGGCTGCCTGAAGGACAGCATGGACATTTAGAGGAGAAAAAACCCACATAACAAAAAGAAACAAATGAAAAATTATACGTGCCTGCATTGTCCTCTTCAAAATCAGCTTTAAAATGATTGTTATGACTAAAGTTTGTCTGCATCCCCCTGGTCCTGGGTTCAGTGAAAGCTCTTGGTTTTCCCTATGTAACGTATGAATTTAACCTGAAGGGCAACATTATCATTTGACCCGTGAGAGTGTAAGCCCCAAAGATCATCAATTGCCTTAAATTGGTGGCCCAGTCACTCATTTAATGCCTCCACGTCAGCTTGAAATAAGACTTACAGTTTGATAGGTCAAAGTGAAAAGGGGAGGATGGGAGGGGGAAAGAAAAAAAAAAACAAAAAAAAAAACGGACAGACTGATTGCCACAGCAATAAAATTTAAAAAAAAAAAAGTATATAAAAAAAGAGGAAACACTCCTCAGTGAAAGCATTGTCAAAAAAATATATATGGGGAGGAGCAATTTTACAACCTCCTGTAACCCAGTGGTCCTGAGGTATTGCCTTTCACTGTCTGCCCAGGAACAGGCCTCTGAGAGGTTGTAAAAACACCATCTATTATTCCAGAGACCGAGGCATCGTCTGGAGCGGCTGTTTTGTACCAAGAGGCTCTGCTCTCCCACCCACGTGCAAGCCCCCAGAGCAAAATTACAGATGAGCCTCCCTCCAGCTCCTGTCCTGGTGTCCCTGCAGGGCCCTCCAGACCTTGCAGGGTGGTGGCAGGATGCTTTGTGTATCCAGCTGCAGAGCCCTCACTCCTGTCTGCATCCCTGTGATGCAGGCAGGGATGGAGGCAACTGATGCATTTGGATGTGAAGTGTGCCCAGGCTCTCACCCACCCCCTCTCTGAGCCCACTGTGTTTCCCAGACTTTTTTGTCCTTGTCCCATGTCCCTTCTTGGCCTTTAGTCGCTGGTTTTCTCCCTATTTCTTAATGGTCTACACTGAAATTCCCAAGTTTATTTTTAGTTATTTTTAACTTTCTTCCCCCAATTCCAGTGGTTTGGTTTCTGAGTTTCTTTTTTTTTTTTTTCCTGTGTTTTGGTTGCTTGGTTGGGTTGGGTTTCTCTCTCTCTTTTTTTTGTTTGTTTGAGTTTTTGTTTGTTTGTTTTTCCCCCTTTTTCTGTATTTCTTCTTTCCTGAACCACCTGACAGAGAGGTAGAGCAAGGGAAATGTGCTTACACAATGTGTGTTAAGAAACACTGGTTTCAAGCCGGTTGTACAGACAAAATAAACAAAATATAGATAAAACAGTTACATAGATAAAGTAATAGTTCAGTTATACAGACAAAATAATCAAAAAGCAGCAAGGACACCAGCTCTGGAAACCATTTTAATGTGTTTGCTTCCAACACGAGACACAGTCCTAAACAGTCTCCTGGAAGAAGGAAAGCTTAACTACCATGATTGGCACCTGCTTGGTTCCACTTCTCCTGTTCCTTTACAAAACTGTGAAGCTGGGGTGGACAAATGTCACATCAAGGGAGAGAGCCCTCCTACAATTGTCTCTGTGAGCTGATACCTGGAGGGTATTTTTAAGTATTACTATCCTCAAGTGCAGGCAGTTTTCAAGTGGGTGCAGCCAACTACAGTCTCTGCTGCTGGGGGCCAGCTGAGGTTCCCACTAAGTGACTCCCTCAGCTTTCCTCCTTGGAGATGGAGGGCTATGAGATCTCAGCTCATGGATGGGGAGCCCAACAGGTGCCCCTAAGCCACCCTGGATTTTCAGAAATGTGGTGGGAACTGATGGCACTTGCAATTTGTTTTGCTTTTTGCTCATGTTCAGGTGCCTCTTGCAGCACTGGTGCCTTCAGTCCTCTGATTCCTGGGGTGGATTAAGCCAGCTGGCCCCACACCTCAGGTCCGAGGTGAGAGAATAGGGGAGACCTGCATCCTACAAGCCCTGTTTACATTGTAATAAACACCTCTTAGCCATGTCCACCATAAAAAGTGTTACTTTATCAAACGGGGCCTCGGAACTCTACCAGGCTCCCAAGTGTGACTAAGCATGTCCTGCTCCAGGAGGTGGAGCAGCCTGTCCTTCCCAGCCACAGCCAGGGCCCTGGGAGAAAAAGGCAGCATCTCCTTCCTGGAGCACAGGGCACCCGTTCTTGTCTGCCCTGATCAATGGCAGAACAAAGCCCAGCACAGTTCCTGGAGCAGCACCCCAACCACACAGCTCCTTTTCAAGCATGGAATCGGCACTAAGGAAAGGGAGGGATGGGGAAGGGAGCACGGAGACAGAGGCTGCCATAGTGATAGAGAGAGGCATCAAGGTCAGGTTGGATGGGACCCTGAGGAACCTGATCTAGTGGGTGGCATCTATGGGTGATTCTGTGATCCTGCTGTCATCCCCAGGACTTTTCAGCAACTGTTTTGTTGCCACTTGTCAAGACTATAAGTGAGAAGTGGACAGGAAAAAAAACCTCTGAGCTCACGCTTTTTCCACAGTAGCAGTGATCTGAATGAAATGATCTGGAGTAGAGTTGCAACAAGGTGCATGAATGATGTGGTAGAATCTCTTCCCCTTTTTCCCTTCCCTGGGGAAATACAGCAAAAGGATCAGCCCCTAACAGCCCAGGGTTGGAGCAGATGAACTGATGCCCTTCCTTTCCCTTTATCATATATCCAGTAGGATGCTGTATCTCACACATTCAGCAAAGTGCCTCCAGCAACTTCACTCCCTCTGCTCTGCACAAAGAATATATTCAGCATGAAATTATTTCATCACAGCTCTTTAATTTATTTGCTTAGGCAGCAACTTTTCTCTTCTTGTTGTCTGAAGATAAGAACATTACCCAGCATTTTCCTTGTGCCTTTTAATCCTAAATTTCTTCTCCACCATCAGTCCTAGATTCGACCTTCACCACATGTGGTCAAGCCTATTAAAATATATTTGTAACCTTTGATCAATTAATCAATTTATAAATATCAGTATCTTTAAATTCAAGCATGATATAAATACAAGCAGCCAACAGGCTTCTTGAGGGTTACATGGTCTGATGATGGTTTTCTATAAAAACAATCATGTAAAATCACCTGGAGAGCTTTTTCCTGAAGCTGTTTTTATACAAACATCTATCTTCAGCTAGTCAAGGCATCACTACCTACACATGACTGCTAGCAGAGCTCCCAGCATACAAACTCAAGAATATTTACATCTCACAAAGGATTTTTCATAGACAACTCTGCTTCAGAGAAACCATCTCCCTCCCAAGCACACCAAGAAAAACACTGCTCAAGTCATCTGGCCACTATATTTGATCATCCACCTCCCTTTTCAGCTGATGGGCTAACACACAGCCTCCCTTGCTGACCAGAGGGCATTCAGCTTAGAAAAGACTAATGCGCGAAAACGTCTGCAGGCTGACTACGTGAACAGCAATATACATTTTTAATTTGAATAATATGCAGTGTTTACCATAATTAGACAGCACATTAACATGATTAAACCAGCACTGCAGATCAGAGTGGCAAGGCACCCGTCTCGAATCCAAAGCCTTTGCTGCCAGGAGAAGTGTGTTGTGCTTGTCCATTGAGTGACTGCTTGCCCTGCCCTTTTGCAGCATGAGTTTGAAGCTGTCATTGCAGGGGGCAAAATTTCCCTTGACAAGCAAACAAATCCATTAACATGTTAACAGGTTTTGCATCTACGTGTGGAAAATATTAAGAATGCCAACGTAACAGTATGGTTAGGAGGGCAGTATTTATTCCAAGACAACAAGATGTTCAAGTTTTACTAGGGAAAGCTTTTACCTACCCTGAGAGGTTATCCTGGAAAGGAATTGATTTTCAACAGTAGCTAAAATAACAGGACTGGGAATCAGCAGAAATCACTGCTATTTTTAGCTGCTAGTTGTTGATCTCTAACTTTAGCATCCATCAAATGGCCGCAATTATATTGCTATGTCTGATTGCTTTGTGTAAACCCTCCAAGTACTCCAAATCACAGTCTGCTCTCCTACTCGTTGCTGGGAGCTTTGCCACTGATTTTAATCAGGCCAGAACTTCACCCTTGTTTCAGCCAGCAGAAATCCTGGCAACAGACTTTTTCTCTGGAGCAAGCCAAATGTGATGGAAAGTGGAAATGATGGCAAATGGACACAAAGGCGGCCCACACATTTAAAAGTGAGCCTGTCCAGTTGTGGAGCTTTTGGGGGGATGTGGAGAATGTCTGATGCATTTATTTAATTCTGTGTGTTGGAGGAATGTGAGGATGGATTTAAGGAGATAGAAACTGGACAGAGAGAAAAGAAAAAACTAATTATCAAGCATTAATTAAAAGTGGATGGTGATTCATAAGTCCTTTGTG
>JAWWES010000055.1:774-18487 GCA_035583135.1 Lophotriccus pileatus
ATCCCCCCCACCACTCCACGGCTGAGGGGCGGCGCGCGCTCCTCCCGGCTGAGGGGGCGGCGCGCGCCCCCGCTCGAGCGCGCGCGCGGCGGCCGTTGGTCGCCTCCTTCCCCCCGCGCCCCGCGCGCGCCGCCGGCCCCGCGTGCCGGGTGGGGGCGGGGCGGGCGCAAGATGTCCGCCACGCGGGGCCCTTTGTGCGCGCGCCCCGCCACGTGCCCCCCTGACGCGCCGCTCCCCTCCCTTCTCCTTCTGCTCCCCCCCCCCCCCGCCTTGCCCTCTTTTCCCCCCCCCCGCTCGCTCCCGCAGCAACGAAGGTTTTGGGAACAGTGAAATGGTTCAACGTGAGGAACGGTTACGGCTTCATCAACAGGTGAGCGCCTCCGGGGGGCCGCGCGCGGGGCCCTGTCACGGCGGGGAGCGGGTGCGGGTGACGGGGGTGGGCGGCGGTGGCTTCCTCTGCAGGAGGAGCTGGGGAGAGGTGCCCTTGCCCTGACCCGCTCGGGGCTTACCGGGTTGGCTTTTGAGTCCTTTCACCTGCAGCCTTTACCTTACCTTTTACCTGGTGCTGCGCTCTGTCAGCGAGTTTATTTCCACGGCGATGTGTCTTCATGTTACAGTCGTTTCTTATTGGTGGTAGTTTGCGGTTTTGGGGGTTTTTTTTGGGTTTTTCTGTTGGCTTTTTTTTTTTCTTCTGAAAAGAAAAAGTGGTAGCTGTCAGCGCACACGTTATTTGTTGAGCTCCTGCCTGGAGCTCAGACAATGCAAGCAAAAATTTGCTTTGAGCACTTGGTAGTTTGCAAGCGCTGCTCTCAGGAGAAATCCCTCTAATAACACGTGGAGCAAACGTGGACAGTTCACATTGTCTGTTGCCTCACTGGAGTGTATGGACAGGTCTCAAGTGACCAAAACGTTCTTTTTATGATGGTAGTTGATGTGAAAGAATAATTTGAACGCTTCAGGAGTTGTGTGAATACTTGAAGTAGGCCTATCAGGGAGAGGAGACCTGGAATTGTTCTGCAAACCAGTGCTTAAAAAAAAGTGCAATTCTGGGGCCTGTCACTTGGAGGGGCCTCCCCTGGGGAGTTGCCAGAGTTGTTCCCCTTATTTCCTGGTACTTCAAGCCCCCCAGTCTTGCAATGTGGCTGAAGACAGGGGAATCCCCCTTTAGGGCAGCAAGTGTAGTGCTTTTATTGGGCCCTTTATTACACTTGGGTTTAAAACCTGCCTTTTTGAACTGTCTGTTACTTTATGAGCCGGTCCAAAGTGTCTGCCAAGCTCCTGACTCGGTTTTGTGTCTGCAGCTTCACAAACTTGCCGCCCAGTTTGCATTGTTCGTGCCGTGTTCCGGCTCCCAGGGTTGTGCAGTCACCAGTGCCTGGGAGCTGCCGTGTCTTTGGCGCTGGAAACGCCTCCCAAGTCCCAGCCACAAACCCCACCTCGAGGGAAGGCTTTTCCTGTTCCCTCAGTAGTGGAAATGCTCAGTGATGTCAGTCAAGTGAGGAAGCAGCAGCAGCTAGTTAAGACATCCGAGTGGCTTCCCTAGTCATTACTTTGGCAGCTGTTTAATCCCTGAGGTTGCCATTCGTAATGAGAAACCCAGCATGATCTGCTGTTATCAAAAGATTAGAGCCGCAGCCTGGGAACCGAACGGGAGGACATTTCCTCAGCTCTGGAATCTGCCTGGCTGCAGGGAAGCCGTGCGGGAGCTCCTGCCCTTGCGTGGCTCTGCTTTAGCCTGATCTGCTCGCAGATAAAACGAGCTTTGGAGGAGAAATCAGCTTTGATGGAGGTGCACAGGCACCTCAGGTATTGCCTGCGTGCTTTTACTGTTAGAAGTGCGTTTCTGCTCCGAAATAGGAGTTTGATTTCTGAGTCTTTGTCAATTGTTTTTCATGGTTGTCAAAATAAGAAATGGGCGTGCAGGCCTCTGGCTTTGTCCCTACCAGAGCTGGAGCTGGTATTTGATATTGTCCAGCCTGGCCTTTGATGCCATGCTGGATTTAACAGTGGAGTTGTCTTAGTCTGTTGGCTTGTCTGATTCCCTTTTTTTTTGATTTATTCTTATGGATTAAAGATGTGAATGAGAGAGTGGCTTAGTGCAAAGATCGACTAAATGGCTTGTTGAGCCTTCAGAGTGGGGAATTTTCTTGGACCCTTCCAGATTTTCTTTGAGAAAGTGGTATCTCCTGCTGCTCCACCATCCAACAGCACACTTGCTGCTTCCAGGTGTGCTTGCTGGAAAACAGCATAGGGAATGGCATGGCCAACAGCATGGGGCTGTGAAATGGCCTAGTGTGGTTTTTATCTGTGTGTGCCCTGTTGGGCTCTGGGTGACCCAGTCAGTCCTCCATCTAAAACTCAGATGTCCTCTTCAATTGCATTTGGAAAAGGAGTTTAAAACCAAGCATCTGGTCTGGTTGGGCAAAAGTGCTTGTGGAATGCAGAGGATGAGCACTTCCTACCACCGTTTTTGAGCTGAGGCTGAAGGAGGGGGCTCAGCATTTTTAGTAGAAACGTGTTACTGGGCTCTTGTGGAGGTTTTCAGTTTTTTGACCTGTGTTGTGAAGATGGGTCTTTAGGCTCTGGCTTTGCAAGGGCTTCTGGGTGCTGCATTGTGGGGCCTTGAAGATGAGATCAGAGTGGCTCTGCTCTGCTGCCTTTTGGCTGCCTTTTCCCAGTAACCTTTGGGGCTTGTAGGTATCAATTCCATGGGAAACAAGGTGACTTATTTTTACTGGTGATATCTGACAATCAATTCTCCCTTTTTAAAGCCAATGGTGAGGAGCACCTGGCTTTATCCTATAAAAAAACAACAAACCCAGCATTCTGTCACCCATAGCTGTGAGCTCTCCAGTTCTGAACACATTTTTACACAAGCTTACTTATGTCTTTAACCAGTCCTTTCAAGAAATAAAAGCCTCTTCCCCGTTGATTCAAACTGTTCCATGCAGTAATGAAACACCACAACAAGGGTGGGTTGGTGTGGTGGGAGCTGGGATGTCCTTGTGTCAGGAGCAGGGGGTGGCTTGTGCAGCTCTAACCAGTGCAGGGGTGTTTCTGCACCTCTTCAGAGCAGAACAGAAACTTGCTGGTTGCCTCCTGGCAGTTGTGGAAGCTTTGCCATGATGATGCCACTCCAGTGGTGAGGGCACAGCTGCTTCCAAAGGCTGCAGAAGGCAGTCCCCACAGAGCACTGCCACGAAGGGAGTGACTGGTCCCTTTCAGGCGTTCAAACACCTCCATCCTTTGGATGTGAAGGATAGAGGAGTGTGCAGGAGTGAGGAGGAATGTGCCTTACTGGGTTTGAGTGTGTTCTCTGCACCTTGCACAGGCTTCCTGCTGATCTCTTTACTGCATGCAATATGCTGGTAGGAACTAGTTGAGAGCAGGCTGAGCAAGGCTGATGCTCAGAGTGTTTTGTCATGATAGATTTGCATTTTGGCTCCATGCCAGATGATTGAATATTTAATTTACTGTGCATTTCATTCAAGAATCTCAATTTCCTGTTGTCTTACAGGAATGACACCAAGGAAGATGTGTTTGTCCATCAGGTAAGAAAGAGCTCCTTGAAACTGAAACATGTCCCCTCTCTGAAATTGCCTGTGCCTGACCCATGTAAGTAGGACTGAAGTGGGACAACCTCATGTATTCTCTGTTACTTGAACACAAACATCTGTTGCTCTGTTGCATTGCAAGTAGAGCCTGGATTTTGTGTGTCCACATGAGGTACGTGGGGCTGAGATGGTGTACAGTGCTGAGAATTGCCACTGTGTCATGGGGATAACTGCTTGGAGTCCAGTCTCCTTGTAGAGTCATACAGTGGTTAAGTAAGCATCTGGAAATAAAGTTAAATGAAAAGCTTGCAGCAGGGAGAGAAATTAATTGGGCTGTAATAGGGGTGAAGTGCCAGTGAAGCTTTTTTTTCCCTAGAAAAAACTTACATAGATTTTATTGCTATAGGCTTTCAGTGAAAGTCTACAGAGATTTTAATAGGGACTTCCTCAGTTTAGCAGATATGTATCCTTAGATATAATGTCTGGTGAACAGGGTTGCCTTAGCCCTTTGTCTGATTGGCAAGGCTGTAGTCAGCAGTGTGCTTTTCACCTTTTCTGTAGGATCTCTTGTCAGGAAACAGCCCACAAGGAATTCTTAGTGGAGTATGTTTTACTTCTGGCATTTAGGAGTCTATGGATCATTCTTTTGTCTCAAATTAGGGATGTGCTGCTGATATTAACATGAAGGGAAAAGCAACCCCTGGAAAGTGTTTTCTGTTTGATTTGTCAGCTCTCAGCTTCATGCTTGTTCTGTGTCTAAATTACCAGCTGTTAGAGGCATTGGTTTGTGAGAGGTTATTCTGTAGTGGGCAGTGGAGAAAGGCTGAGCAGGCAGGGACTTGTGCCCTGAGGGGAAGCTTTCAGACCTGATTTGCAAGTAGGGTCACCCGTCAGTGACCTTGACTTTCTAGTCATGTTTCAGGACTTGTCATGTAACTGCTGTCTGTGTTTCTAAAATCACAGTTTGGTAATGATTTGTTTTAATGTAACATCTTTTACAGTGAACCACTTTTTGAGGTCTAATCTGAAAGAAATCAGCTTGTTTGAGAAGCTCTAGCTGTGTCTGCTGTTCCCCATCCCTGTTATCTAGCTTGGTTCTCACAAGAGCTGTTGGACTGGCTGCTGTTGTAATAAGGCTTTCCCTAAAATCACTGCTGTATAGGCTGAGACTTGTGGGCATGTTTATCCATGGATTTTGTTCCATTTAGGAGAAAAAAAATGTAGTCAAACTGTATTGCAAATATTTTTTGTTGAAGTTGTTACACTGGTATTGCTGTTGAGGTGAAGTATTTGATTAGCAGAACGTGGCTTAGCGTGGTGGGTCTCCAGCATTAACTCATCTGTCAAAGATGTCACCTACTACTACAGAGCACTGAAAATTGAGTCTAAACCAGAGGATTGTCAGCTGGTATCTGTGAAGGGCAATCCTCGGTGTGTCATGTACAGCCAGAGTAGATTTGGGATTAATTGGTAAATCCTCTGGTGGAAGCAGTGGCGTTGGAAGCCTCAGAGGAAGAAACCCCCTGATTTCTGTCCACTGCTGTGTTTCTGTAGTGTGGGACCCAGAGGCTGCCGTGTCCTGTGGTGCTGTGGGAAGTGGTGGAGGGCGGGAAATCCAAGAGAGTGATTGGAAAGGCTGATACATTTCTGTATGTGCTTCAGGGGAATGTATAGCTACCATGGTGGTGTTGAGTGCTAAACTCTGGTTAGGATTCCTGTGGCCGGTGTGTGGTGTGGGAGTTTTGTTGTTTGTTTTCAAGCTGCTTTCTCAGCCAGCAGACAATGTGTTGACAAATGCTTCCAGTCAATGGTAAAGTTGTTGCATGTTTCAAATAGGCCAGAACTGTAGTAACAGAGGTGCGTTTTGTGGCTTCCTCAATTTTTCCCAATGGTTCAATTGCTTTTTTGGGAGTACAGATCTTTCTCCTAAAATGAGAAATTTAAATATTTAGTAATCTTTTAAAAAAAAAAATAAAGTGTTCAGTTATACTCCTTTGTATTCTCATGTTGTGCCTGCACTGTTGTGTTGTTAGACTGCCATAAAGAAGAATAACCCCAGGAAGTACCTCCGCAGCGTAGGAGATGGAGAGACCGTGGAGTTTGATGTGGTTGAGGGAGAAAAGGTAAACACATCTCTCGGGTGTCAGAGCACACATGGAAAACTCGGACTGCAGGCTTTGGTGTGGTGCCTGTGGTTTGAGTCGATGCCTGATGACATCCGAGGAGGTGAATGGTTTTTCATTGCTTCACAATGTGGCTGCCAATCGTTGCTCAGTGCTGGACTGTGTTGTGCTGTAGCTGCTGGGCCGCCGACTGTCTCCCTAACGCTGTCCCCACTCTCTAGGGCGCGGAGGCCGCCAACGTTACAGGACCTGGAGGAGTTCCAGTGCAGGGCAGCAAATACGCAGCAGACCGTAACCATTACAGACGATATCCACGTCGTAGGGGCCCTCCACGCAACTACCAGCAAAACTACCAGAACAGTGAGAGTGGGGAAAAGAACGAAGGAGCAGAGAACATACCCGAAGGTCAAGCCCAGCAACGCCGTCCCTATCGCAGGCGGCGGTACCCACCTTACTATATGCGTAGGCCCTACGGGCGTCGTCCACAATATTCCAACCCTCCCGTACAGGGAGAGATAGTGGAGGTAATGTTTGCCTAAGGTGTGGTGCTAAATAGTCTCGGTTGCTTTGGAGCAGGGTGATGGGACGTGGCTTTTGACGCTTCTCTTTTGGCGCTCCGGATGGTTTTGCTAAGGTTTGGCGGTAAGATGAAATGCTGTAGCTGAAAAAGTTAGAGCTTCTAAAAACCAGTGTTTGAATTTATATCATTAAGTGAAAGATTCTCCATCGTGTGCACACCTGTGCCCTAAAACTGCTGCTCGCCTTGACTGAACCTGACACCTTTTCAGCTGCTTCCTCATGGCGTGACGAGCTGTGGCATTAACACAGCTTGGAGCTGAGGAGGTGTGTGACCTGATGTCTTGCAGGGTGCTGACAGCCAGGGTGCAGGAGACGGCAGACCAGTCAGGCAGAACATGTACCGGGGTTACAGACCACGATTTCGCAGGTAAGCCGGAGATGAGCTTCTGGGCTTACGTTGTGTTTCAGCGACAGGGCCAGGACATGGCAGTGCTCAGATGCTGCATGGTTAAAGCCTAGCTTGACTTTCAGGGGTCCTCCTCGTCAAAGACAACCTAGAGAGGATGGGAATGAGGAAGATAAAGAGAACCAAGGGGATGAGACCCAAAGTCAGCAACCACCTCAACGTCGGTACCGCCGTAACTTCAACTACCGACGCAGACGCCCAGAGAACCCTAAACCACAAGATGGCAAAGAGACGAAGACAGCCGAACCACCAGCTGAGAACACGTCCGCTCCCGAGGCCGAGCAGGGCGGGGCTGAGTAAATACCGGCTTAACATCTCTACCATCATCCGGGTGCGTGGCTGGGGGTGCCGTTTGCTTTTTATTTTTAGTGTGGGCCTTACAAGGTTTGGATTGTTCTTGTTCGTGTGTGCTGTATCTGATCTGTGACCGTGCCCGCAGAACCGAACTGTGAGGCTTTGCTCAGCCTATGGTGGTTAATTGGGAGGAGTTAGTTACAGGCTTTAATTGTTGTTGATGGAGTTATACTTAAATAGTTCAGTCTTACAGCAGTGTCTGTCCACCCAGAAATTCAAACAGTGAGGGTGCAGTGACTCCTGTAGGCAGGAGAACCAGGTGCTGGGGTTTACTGAGCTCATTCCCACAGGGATGTTGGATGGCGATGAGACCTTGGCATCCATTTCTGCAAAGTTGATGCAGAAGTAGCAGGAGTGTTTTGGGAGGATCTTTTTATCTAATCAAAGTGCTGAGAAAAAAAATGGTCCTTTTGTCAGAGCCTGCAGGGGTTGTGGTTGCAGTGCTGAGGTGTTTGGGAGGGCTACGTACCGGGCAGGACCCAGAAGCTGGGTTTGTTGCAAGGGAGGCTGGCAGTGATTGGCACTTGTTTGGCGCTGATTTCTGAGGGACAGTTCTGGTGTTCATCTTGATGGTCAGCACCTCCTAGATGAACTTGGATCATGGCCTTCAGAGGGACACCACAGTGGCCCTTTGGTTCTTCTTGCTGTCGAGGAACGTTGGGGAATGTTGGTTGTGGTTTCTGTGCTCTGGGCAGCGACTGAGCTGCGTGTGGTGGCAGAGCCGGTGGGAACAGGCAGAAAGGGAGAGATGCAGGTAGAATCTCTTTGGATTTAAACTGACTGACTGTTCTCTCTGGACTCCCCTCTGGAGTCTGGTGTTGCTCCTGTGGGGAAGGTAGTTGGTGTGGTTGCTGGAGGGGGGAGTTGACAAGCATCAGTAGCTGGCAAGGGTTGTCCTGTGAGCACGTGATGGGCAGCTCTGGGAGAGTTTTTGAGTTGCAGGTGAGCCTTGGCACTCAGCACCTCTTTAACCCACTGTCACCTGTCTGATCAGCCTTTTCTTTTTTTTCTTTTTCAGTTTAGTCATCAAAGAAAAGACTTTAAGAAATGAAGAAGAAAACGAAATTCCAGCAATAAGAAATGAACAAATGAATTGGAACTGAAGACCTTAAGTGCTTGCTTTTTGCTGTTGACCAGATTACTAGAACTATCTGCATTATCTATGCAGCATGGGGTTTTTATTATTTTTACCTAAAGAATTCTCTTTTTGGAAATGATAAACACGTTTTTTAAAAGCCTGTTTTTTCTCAATATACCTTTCAAAGTTTGTAAATTGTTTCATATCTGGTCAAGTTGAGATTTTTAAGAACCTCATTTTTAATTTGTATGGAATATACGCCTGATTTTTTCAAGTCAAACTGCAAGCATCTGTTAATAAAGGTCTTAAAGAGTTACTGTGTGTGCTTGGGTGTTTTCAACCCACTTTTGTGTGAAAGGGTCTTTAGTGTTCCTAGAAAATTGGGGGAAAAAGATGCTTTATTCCTTGGGCATAGGGGTTGGTGGGGTAAAACACAAAAATTAAAGTGAAAAAAACCATGAAGATGCAATTGAATCCCACTGGAATGGGATGGGCAGGCAGGAGGGAGGGAGGGAGTCCCACTGGAATGGGATGGGCAGGCATGGAGGGAGGGGAGTGCCTGGTGTGAGCACAGTGTTTTTCCAAGAGCTGTTTGCTGGGGCAGCTCAGCTGTGTCCCTGCTGGAATACAGCAGTCACAGAACTGAGGTGGTGTGAGGGTGCTTAAAAAAAAAAGGGAAAGATATACCCCAAAATCAGAGAATCCCAGAATGGTTTGGGTTGGAGGGACCTTAAAGCCCTGGGCAGGGACACCTTCCAGTAGCCCAGATTGTTCCAAGCCCCGTCCAACCTGCCCTTGGGCGCTTCCAGGGATGGGGCAGCCACAGCTTCTCTGGGCAACCTGGCCCAGTTCTGGATTCCAAAGAATCCCAAACCTGTCATTGGGCTGTGCAGTAGCACAGCTTCTCTTGATTTTTTGGGACACAGATCTCTTATCTGCAGCGGTTGCTGGTGTCTTGCTGCTGGTGGGTGTGCAGGGAGGGAACTGGGGGTGAACCCAGGGGGGTGGGCTGGCTGTAGCAGCAGCAACGTCCCCCAGATGTCCCCCAGCGGGGCAGGAGCACAGAGACCGAGCTGTGCCTTGTGCCAAAACCGGCTCTGGCTGCGCCAAAGTACCACGGTGAGAGCCTGGAGAGCGGGGCTGTTCCCCCAGAGCATAAGGAATTGCCCACGTGCAGTGTGACTGCCATTGGTGGCTGTCCAACGGCAGCTTTTGGGATGTTTCCACACACTAATTCTCTTAATCGTTTTCCCACGAGCTCCAGTGCCCCAACAGCCCCGTGCCCCAGGCTTTGCTCTCTGCAGGCACCTTCTAACGCTCGCACACGCCGCTCCCCCAGCGCTGTGCCAGCTGTGAGCATCCTGCCCTCTAGACACCTCTGTTTGACAGCAAACTCTCATTCCTGCTCCTTATTCCTGTCACTCAGCTTTAGCTTTCGGATTTCCTCCTCTCCATGTCCCTGGGGTGTTGCTGACACTGCCAGACCCGCCCAGGACGTGCTGTTGGCAGGAGTGTGAGGAGCTGCAACAAACAACAGCTTCGCTGCCTTTCGGCTTCCCGTGAGGGGGCAGGTGGCTCAGGAGACCCTCACAGCTCCTCTGGGTTGGGGTGCAGGGTGCTTTGCAGCCTGGCTGGGCTGGGCTGGGCTGCAGGAGTGCGACTGCGAGTCCCTTCACGCTTGCCTGTTTTAGGGGCTGAGTGTGCCCCTGCAGCACCAGGGCCTCGACCTGCCACCTCTCGGGGTGACAGAGCCTGTGCCAGGGAGCTTCTGCCCAGCTTCCCTGTGCTGTGAAGGTTTTTGTGTGCTGAGCTTGGGGTGAGAAGGAAGGAAATGAGCACAAAACCAGCATTCAGTCACTAGGAGTGGTAAGGATTGAGTTGTTGGCGGGTTTGGATTCTGGTTTGTTTTCATTTCGGTTTGCAAATGACGAAGGATAATAACTCACTTGGAAAACAGAATTCCCATTTTGTGTGGACTTTAAAACCCCACTCTGCAGGTAGAGCACCTCCCTCGGGCTTCAGACTGACTCACCTCCTTGTGCCTCGATGAGTATGGCTGCAGTGTTCCCCAGTGATCCCCCATGGTAACACTGATAACTGAGTGCTCCAGACTCCTGGGTTTACCCAGTTTTTGAGTGCAGACACCGTGCTGCCCCGTGCCAGAGTGCAGGGGCAGTTTCCAGCGGGGCTGGTGTGGGAGGGACCGGGGCCACCAGCCACGTGGAGTCAGTGTTGCTCTGTGCAGAAAAGGCTTCCCACTGAATTCCTCCAAAGCGTGGGCTGAGCAGGAGCTCCTCTGCCCTCTGCGTCCCAACAGCTTTCCCAGGGGACTTGTGGACATCTTTTCTTAAAGCAACACTTCTCTGGGATTTATTTTCATGAAACCTGGCTGGAAGTGGGGAAAAAAATCCTTCCCTGGGTGAGCGCTGCAGCACCCTTGCTTTTAGCAGTCACTGCTGCAGTCAGAGCCTGGAAGCAGCTGCAGAAAGGTCCCAGTACAGGTGCTGGTGCTTTAACGGGGTCGTACTGGCAAGGAGAGCCTCCCATGGTGGGTGCAGGAGGTGCTGCTGGCTGTCACACACGAGAGTCCATGGCGTACATCTTGCTGGTGGCTGTTCGGCCCCGGGGCTGGGGACGCACCTGGGGTTGCCAGTGGGTCCTGGGGGCTGCCAAGGAGGAGTTGGGGTTGTGGCACGGCTGGCAGTCACAGGAGGACTTGAGGCTGCCACAGCGTGGAGACATGGCAGGAGAAGTGACAGCGGGGTCTAATTCCACCCCATGGGACCAAGCATAAGGACTGGAGATGACATGTGGGGAGGCATCACCTGCCCAAGGTCCCTGATGGTGGAGCTGATGGCTCAGGCTCTGGCTGGTCACAGGGATTCAGCTCCAGCATGGCCACTGCTTTGGGTAAACATCAGCATGCCTTCCCCCCGACCTGGAGGTGCCACGGATGTGGGTGGACCCCTGCACCCCTTCCATGCCTCGTTCCCCCTTGGTTGGGCTGGACCCTGAGAAAAGCAGCTGCCCCCCCACCCCGAGCTAGTGCTTCACATCCCTGCAGGGCAAAAAGCTCCTGGAGATGGGAGGGGGCGGGACAGGGCAGACTGACCTGTGCAGGCGTAGAGGCAGCAGGTCAGCAGCACAGATGCCACGAAGCAGCCGGTGGAGCCGGCCATCCCCAGCCAGCACGACCACCCGAAGTCGTAGTGGACCCCCAGGAATATGTTGTGTGACACCAGCGTGGCCCGCTCCACATACACGTCCACCGCGTACCACACGGAGCCCACGAGCCCCAGGATGCCTGGGAGGAACAAGGCTTGGTTAGAAAGGACCACACAACCCCTCCCCAAGCTCCCCAAGGGCCCTGCTGAGGGGGTGCCGCTCTCCTGGCCTCCCTCCCTGTGGGACACGAGACCTGTCTGCCCCCGAGCACTCCCAGCCACGCACTCCCGACGCCGAGGGTGGCTCCGGCCCCGTAGCACATCCTCAGTTTGACACAGGGGTCTTCCTTGAGGAACTTGATGCAGTCGAGCCCCAGGACCAGTGTAGCCAAAGCCAGGCCAGCCAGGAGGTCTGCTGTGATCATCAGAGTCCGCGTCACCACGATCTTCACTGGGCGGGGAAGAAAGAAACGGCCAGAAAGGGGGATGAAGAATGCTGCCTGTGTCCCTGCTAAAGCAGCCCAGTGCAACAAGGGCACTTTCCCTCTTCTCTTTCAAGAAGACTGAGCTGTGAACTTAACAAATGCCCCCAGGCCAGGCCAGCTTACCTGGGTGGTCAGCCAGGATGGAGTCATACTGGTCACAGGTCCTCACCCCATCCTGCATGTTGGTGACACACTCCCTCCAAAGGCCCCGGCATTTGTGACTTACCTGAAAGCAGGAGAAGGACACCAAAAAGCACCAAGAAGCCCTCCCAGCTCCCCAAGGATCTCCCAGCCCAACTGAGCAGATTTCAGGCTCCCACCACCACACCTGGACACGTCCCAGTGACTCCCTACCCATACCTGCTCTCTCTACCTCCTCCTCCTGCTCCAGCATCTCTCTGCCTCTCCAATCCTCTAACCCTTCAACTGGAGCAGAGAGTGGTGGGCTTGTCCCACCATGTTCCCTTTCCAAGCATGTAGAGACACGGTGCAACCTCATGGAGAGCTCCCAGCTGCTCATCTTGAGGAGGATGGTTTCTATGCTCACCTCCAAGCTGTCATCAGCGTTGACCATCCAGCAGTCCGTGCACGTGGCCAGGAGTAGGAAGAGTGTTGAGAGGAGAGTGAGCCCGAACGCTGTCATCTGCAGGGCTGAGCTCATGGGGGCACCTGCAAGGGCACAGAGACGTCCACCACCTCTGCTCTGGCTGCTTCCAGCTGCCTGATCCACCCAGGACAAAGTGCCACTGACTTTGTTGGGTATCCTATGGATCCCTAAGAGCCATCTGGGCCCCATCTCATGCTGCTTGGTGCTGTCAGAATGCTCCAGTGCCCTCACCCAAGGTTGGGCTGCCAAGCTTATATCTGGAGAGAGCCTTCAGGGACACAGAGATTTTGCAGTGGAGATATTCCCACATTGGTTCCCTCTCTTCCAGATAGAAGCTTCCAACCATCAGTAGTTGCCCTTTGGGAATCAAGAGCTGCTGGAAACTGCTGTTAAATGTGACCTGAGCGTGGGTCTCCCGGTATCCAGAGGTTCTCTGGATGCCTCCATCCCTGCAGCCATGTGACTTTGTGGGGACATCATCTGCCTTTTCTTGCTTTTGTTATTTTTCCTCCAAGAAAAGCCTCAAGGTGTTGAAACATCCAGGCTGGAGCACAAGTGAGTGTCCCATGGAGGTGTCCTAATCCCAAGCACAAGCCCAAGAAGTACCTCCCATTCCAAGATGGGCAAGGACTGCTGACATGGGTGCCCTGAGGAGCTGCCAAGGCTTTCCAAAGAGCAGAAGGGATGGGGCCATCTGATTTCCATCCTACCAGAGATGAAGAGACTCTGCAGAGAAGGGATCTGTGCCCAAGGTGTGGACATCACTGGGTAGGAAGCCCACCTTGCCATGTTTTGCAACCCCAAAACGCCAAATATTTTAGTGCCTGGAGTTGCAACCACTGCAACAGCCTTCTGGGCTTTACATGGATGTGTTAGTTAACGAGACCAGGTGAGTCTCTGAGCTGCACGGGTTAATTAGCACACGAGGTGATAACTTTGTCACCACCAGGTTTGGTACAGGCTGCCCACCCTGGCACAGCCCTGGCTCCCTGTGGGAGTGATATCCTCTTGGGGTATCACTGGGAGCAGAGGCATCACCCCCCCATCATCTCTGAGCGCTTCCACCAGCTTCACTCTCAGCCTCCTAGACCCCAGTTCACCATAATTCTTTTTAATTCCCCAGGCTCCGTTCTGAGCTAACTCTCCAGAACCTTATTTGTTTCCACCAGACCCCTGGTTGTTTTGCAGCCTCTGAAGACAATCTGTTCAGCCACTCTATTTATATGAGCAAGAGAAGAGAAAAGAAAAAAAAAAAGGAAAAGAAAAGAAAGAAATTCTTAATGCTGGGAAAAAACCAGCCCTAAACCCTGCTGGCAAGAAGAGGGGCTCACGGGGGAGCATTACCTTCACCACAGGCTCATCGTAGCTGCAGAGGGATGATGACAGAACCTCTTTGTCGCCGACAATTTGGGATGGGGATGTGGGTCTGGAAGGTTTTTAAGTGCCAAAGGGATTCGATCTTGACCCATCTGATGGAGTCAGGGGTGGGCAGTGCCAGCCAGAGCCTGTGCTGGGCTATTTAAGGTCTGTCCAAGGCACGTCAGCCGGGCTCTGTGCTCCGAGACATGATGGGCATCCCTGCAGTTACAGCACTCAGAGGCTGGGAGTGGAGCCTCCACAGAAATGTCACGTGGGGAAACCTCTGGGAACCCGCTGGGAACTCTCCCCAGGTGGGGGACTCTGTGTCCTGGGCAAATATCCCCCATTTTTTAATTAGACCTTTTAATTACTGCCTAGGGGTGAGTGGCCTAAGACCCAGGAGTGGTGCAAAAGAGTCAGAGGGATGGAAGGGGCCAAGGAAAGAGTCTGGAATGCCAGGATGATAATTAACTCTTTTAATAATTAAGACCCTTCTTTTTTTATCCCCTCCCATTAAATAGAAAACAAGAGACAACCACTGCAGTGGTGATGGCTCAGGTACCACGTCTGGTCAGCCCCCGAGAAGGTGCCTGTGACCTTGGAGCTGCCCTAAAACCTTCAGGTTTGTTCCCTGATCCTCTACTATTTGGGGAAAAAACAAAAATCCCTTTTACTGTCTCTCTCTTGTGCAGGATACCTGTTGTAGAACGTACAGGTACATTTTGGAGATCATGGCTGAGGTGCACTTGGGTTTTTAGAGTGGATTTTTTTTGGTTGGGTTGGTAGGGTTTTTTGTTTGATTGGTTTAGTTTTTTTTTTTTTGGTGGGTTTTTGTCTTTTTTTTTCCCTCTGGATAATCCTCTGCAGGATTTTGCTGTGGGGTTTTTGGCAAAGCACCAAGTCTTGAGCTTTTAGCCCTGCAGAGCCCCCCCAGGTGCCTGATGTGTGCAATTTCTTGGGCTTTATTTTGAGTTATCCTGTTTTCCCCAGGATTTTGGCATGTGGCAGGTCCAATGCTTTGAAATGGTAGCAGTGAACTGGTGCTGAAAACACCCAGGAGGGTTTGCAAACCTTCATTTTCCAACCTTTACAGCTCAGGATGTTATGGTCCTTGGACCATCCAGGACACGTGAAATTTTGGTGTGACCCCAAGTGATACAAAACTGTAACTCCATCTGCAAAATACGTTTATTTGTATTTTCTGCTCATCTAAATAGTCACTTTATGATACATCAGACTGATCTGCCTGGTCCATCCCCAACTGAACCCTTTTGGAGGGTTAAAAGATGCAGGTGGAGGAGCAGAGCCACCAGCAGCTGAGTAATTAAGCTCCTTTCCCTGGTTAATGAAGGTGAAACCCAGATCTTGGATCCCACGAGGTTTGTCAAACCCCCGTGTTACAAAAGTGACAAGACCCAAACCTTGATGCTTTTGGCACACATTGTGTTAAAAAGCCTGCTGTGGCTGGACAGGAAAAAAAAAAGAAATGAAGGTGTTTTCTTTGATGGGAGCATCTCAGACAGTTGGAGAGAACTCAGTAGATGCTGCTGGGGCAGGACAATGAACAAATATTAATAAAACCATGACCAAATTCAAACAGCCACGTCCCAGAGGTGTAAGAAAAGCCCCTCTGTGTAACTTTAGGGGGGTAGTTTTCCCTTTTCCCTCATTACTACCTGTTCAAAAATTACTATTATTTCCCAAGAGTTTAGCTGAAGGCAGGAGGTGTGACCAGAAACCTCAATATTGCTGGAGATGTCACTGAGGAGGGGAAATCCTGGTTTTTGAGGTGGGATGGGATGTATTTGTGGAGCAGGCAGCAGGAGGATGCTGAGGCCAGGCAGCAGCCCTGCAGAAACCTGGATGGAAAGTGTTATCCCTGAGGAAAAACACGCCCAGCGTGACAGGCCAGGAGGTCGTGCCCCTACACAGGGGAGCAAAAATCGGCTTAAATTAGCCAAGGGCCCAATTAGGCACAAGTCAGCTCTGAATCCATGGAAGAGGGGAGAAAATAGGCAGGGTTCAGCTCTGAGGGTCCGTAAGAGGATCCATAAGAGGAAAATGCTGGTGGCATTTCAGCCCTGGGAAGAGTCCTGCAGAGGGACAATTCCAAGGGGTTTAACTTTAAATTAAGCAATTTTTAAGGCTGTGTCCCCTCCTCCAAAGAGAAATACGTGGCAGAAGAGACGAGGTCTTCAGCCAGGAGGGCAAGAACCATTTAGGATGGGGGAGAGGCTCCTGCCTGGGCCACACTGCAGAAGTGGCTCCGACCCAGCACTGGAGTCACTGGTGGGGACTGGTCCAGATGGGGAGTTGGGGGGGATAAAAGAGACAATTCCAGAAAGATACCCGTGATTGGAAATATTTTAATACAATTTTTAGTACAAACAGGACAAAAAAAAAAAAAAAAAGGCATTTAAAAATCCCCACCCATCCCATTTCCAAGGCCACACATCCCATAGAAAAATTAATGGAATTTTATATTAAAAGAATAAAAACATTCTTTACACAACACTGTGATATAAAAAGGCTTTTTTAGTCGATTTTTTTGGGTTGTTTTTAAAGCACAAGGTTCCTTCTCAATCCTTTTGGTCAGTGATCTCGGAGGGGAACCCCAAAATTTGGGTTCAGCACCTGATGGGTGAAGCCAACTTACAAGCAGTGCTTTCTCCCTGAGGGGTGCAGGACACAGTTTTAGTTTTTGCAGTTTAAAAGAGAAATGGGCAGGTAATGAAGAGGGGGAGAGAAAGAAAAATAGCTTTGCTTCTCCTCCAGCACAGCCTGGGATCCACAGCAGGTCCTGGGCATGACATCAAATAGAGGGAAAGGAAATAAAACAGAGGGAAAGAAAACATAATGGAGAAAAACAGAATAAAATAAAAGACAGCAAAATAAAACAGAGGAAGAGAAAATAAAATAGAGTAAAATAAAAGAAAACAGTGTAAAATAAAATAAAACAGGGCAAAATAAAAGAAGATTGAGGAAAATAAAACAAGATAGAGCAAAAGATTTTTTTTTAAAATCAGCTATGTCATCTAATTGGGTTAAAAAATAAGATAATAAAAAATAGAAAACCAAGCTGTTTGGGTTATTTCCATTGCCTTTCCCTGTGGGGTTGGCTGGTGCCACAAATGCAGGGGGATGGGGTATGGGGGAGTTTGGGGGATTTACAGACAAATTGGAGCTTTGGCAGTTGCAGAGCAATTAGCAGCAGTGGCGTGGAGGTACGGGGAGGAGGCAGAGGCAATTAGCAGGTTGGGTTTGGAGCCTTCACCGCCTGCTCCAGGGGGTCCTGTTGGGGAAGGGGGATTTGGACCCAGCAGGGAGGCACCAAAATTTGGGGCTCTGTCCATCTGCCACTCGAAATAGTTGAGTTGGGCACCAAAAATAAAAACAAACCCTCCTTTGTGCTCAGAGCCCCCCTTTTTTTTTATTTCTTTTTGCTGCTTTAATTTGCCCAAACCCATTTATTCTTCTGTTTAACAAGGCACAGCCTGGTCCTGGGAAGGAACCAGCCCAGGGCAGTTTTTTGGCTGGCAGAGCTCAGCTGGAGCAACGAGCCTCCAGGCAGGAATTAGTAATAATTAATAATAACTTTAAAAAATGTTGGGTTCAGGTAGCAAGGAGGCGGGGGAACGCTGTGCACTGGGAGCATCCCTCTGCCAAGAGCAGGGCAGGGGGATGCCTGAGCCCTGAGCTGGGCTGGGGCTCTTAGGGGTGAAAACCTCAGCTCAGGAAAAACCAAGCACTGGCTTCGCTCCCCACTTGCTCCCGAAAGCAGGATGAGAGGGGTGGTCAGGGCACAAAGTGCTCCTGCACAGCACATCCCCATGGGGTCGGCTTTGTGCCCCTGTGGCACCGGCACCAGCCTCCCCCCATCGCCCCTGCAGCATCCCTGTGACTGATGGACACGGCCCAGCACCCCCAGTGCCACCCTGCCCACCTGAGGGCACCGTGGCAGTGATGGACACGGGAGCTGTGCCCCTCAAAACCTCTGTTTCAGA
>JAWWES010000055.1:18587-40800 GCA_035583135.1 Lophotriccus pileatus
GTGCCACCCTGCCCACCTGAGGGCACCGTGGCAGTGATGGACACGGGAGCTGTGCCCCTCAAAACCTCTGTTTCAGAGGCTGGCGCCGCAAACGGCGCTGAAACCTGGAAGATGAGGAGGAGAAAGGTCTCGAGGGGCATCCAGGGGGCCAGGTGGGGTGGGAGCACCGGGGCCTGGCCTGTTTTTGGGAGGGGAGGGAGGCACCGGGCGGGAGGGAGGGCGGGGTGAGGGCTCAGACGTACTCCCGGGACGTGGAGGGCTGTGTCTGCCGGTGGTAGGGCTGTGCTCGGCGCTCCTTGGCAGGGCAGGAGCAGCACAGCAGGGACCCCCCCAGCATGGAGAGGCCAGCGGCCCCCCAGCCAACGAAGAGAGCAGAGCCAAACTCGTACCTGTGGAGAAAAGGGGTGGGGGAGCATCAGGGAGGGGGCAGAGAGGCAGAGCTGCAAACTGAGATGGGCAGTAAGGAAGCCTGAAGCCCTGATGGAGGTGACTGGCAATGCCAAGGCAGATTTTGGCTCTTCCCTCTCCATCCCCATCTCTCATGTTGGCCAGATCCAGCTCCTGCATTTCCCTGCCCTTTAACCCTCCCTTGGGCTGAAACTCCCCATGTGCACCATTCCCCTGCCCCAGGTGACAACGACTAAAGCTTTAGCCTCAGGGGCATCTTGTGCAAAGGTGGCAGTGAGGGGGGGCAGAGGTCCCTCCCACGTGGCACATCAGCCTTGCCAACACCACCAAGGGAAGGTCCAGTGGGAAGTGCAGGGACAAGGTGGGATGCAGACGAAGAGCACCCCCCGAGCCAGGCTCTCACCTGGCGTTGATGGGGACGGCGCTCTCTCTGAAGAACTCGTAGGTCACCTGCGTGGCGTACAAGGACACGGCAGCCAGCGAGCACAGACCTGGGCACGGGACCAGGGAATCCCGGGATGGTTGGGGTTGGAAGGGACCTCTAAAGGTCACCTAGTCCAGCCCCCACCAGACACCAAACTCTGACCACCAGTGACACGCGGCCTTCACTGAACGCTCCCACAAACAGCGTTCAGGGGTGTTTGAGGGTTCCTGAGCCAGCGAGTTGTGAAAGCTGGAGCTGCCTTACCAGAGAGGATGAAGAGGACACCTCCAGCAACAGCTATGCGGCTTTTGGTGACAGGATCCTCCTCCCCAACCTTAGTGCATTTCATGCCCACCACGCTCACGATGATGCCGAAGAAGCCCAGGAGGAGAGAAATGACCATGAGAGCCCGGGAGGTCTGGATGTGAACTGCAAGGCAGGGGAGAAAAGCCGCTCCCAGCAGGTGGCTTTGGCCACAGCCGGGCACTGGAAGCAAGGTCACCTCGTCCCACGCTGGGGATGGATGTGTCCTTAACCCTGTCCTCACTGTGTGACTCCCGTGTCACCTCTTTCCCCACCTGGCAGGTACAGAGAGCTCAGCTCAGCTCAGGGCACCACCCCCAACACCTTCCCTGACCTTTCCCCCTGCCACACCCATCCTCATCCTTGTCTGGGCCAGGAAACACCTTGCCCTGAGCAGCACCACAGTCCCCAAACACCACAAGCGTGATCCACAGCCTGGGGGTGCAGGGCAGGGAGGTTGTGATGTCCCCACGGGGCACTGTTGGTCCCCAGATGTGATGGCCACCCTGGAGCTCAAACCCACGGGGACCAGGAGCCATCCCAGCCACACAAAGGGGCCCGAACACACAGGGCCAAGAGAGGCTCAGCCCTGGTGTGGGGAGCTCAGAGTCAGGGATGGAGGGGGGAAACTTGGACCCACACCGAGGCTCAGTGGGTGGGTGAAGTGGGCTCAGACCCTTCTGAGGAGGGTCAGAGGCACATTAGGGGAGCTCACACTTAGGATGGGGTGAGGGGGGCAAGAAGGGTTTGGACCACCAGAAGACTTTGGAGGGGCCAGGAGGAGCTCAGACCCATGGGGGGAAGGAGGCACCCGGACACTGAGAGGGTACAAACCCATACAGGTGGGTTCAAACACACAGAGGGGCTTGGAGCCATAAGGGGGCTGTCAAAACCACAGCAGGGCTCAGACCTGCAGGGTAGGGGGGGCACCCAGACACCAAGGGGGCACAGACCTGTTGCAGGTGTGGGGTTTCAAATCTGCATAAGTTCAAACATACAGGTTCAAACATATATAGAGGGGGTTAGAGCCATGTATAGGGGCTGTCAAAACCACAGCAGGGCTCAGACCTCCAGGAGCGGGAGGCAAGGGCAGCTCAAGATCCCAGGGGAGCTCAGAGAGGGTTCCTGCACCTCGAGGCGCTCAGGACCCCAGGGGAGCTCGGGGTGGGGTGGGGACCGAAGGCAGGGAAGGAAGCGCGGTACCCACCGTCGAGGGAGAGCAGCGAGTCGTGCAGGCGGCACTGGACCTGCCCGGTGCTCTGGGCGGCGCAGCTCATCCACAGCCCCTCGTGGAGCCCCACGGCCGTGATGATGGCGTCCCCGGCGTACGAGCTCTGCCGCCACTGCGGCAGCACCGCGGCCGCCAGCGCCGACACCCACCCGCACAGCGCCGCCAGGTACCCGCACAGCTCCCGCGCCCCGCCGCCCATCGCGCCCCGCGCTCCCCGCACCGCCCGCGGGACGCAGCGCGGCGTGGGAGGAGGGAAAAGGCACGGGAGGGAGGGCCGAGACCGGGAGGGGGTGGATTTGGAGTGAAGGGAGAGGTTTGGAGGGAGGGGGGGGAAGGGTCTTGCTGGGGGGAGATTTAGGTCCTGGGAGGGATTTGGAGTCCCGAGTGGGAGATTTGGGGTGTAGGGGGGGGAATTGGGTACTTGGAGGAGGAGGAAGGGGGAATTAGGGGCTTGGAGAGGGAGTGTTGGGTCCC
This sequence comes from Lophotriccus pileatus, assembly GCA_035583135.1. NCBI lineage: Eukaryota > Metazoa > Chordata > Aves > Passeriformes > Tyrannidae > Lophotriccus > Lophotriccus pileatus. Next base: position 21,428 of record JAWWES010000055.1, read on the forward strand.
AGGGAGTATTGGATCTGTTTGGGGTCTGAGGGGGAGAGATTGAAGCCCGAGTGGGAGATTTGGGGGTGACGTGGGGTGTGGAGGTGAGCAGAATTAGGGACCTGGAGAGGGAGCGTTGGGTCCCCAGGGAAGAGCATTGGATTCTGCAGGGGAAGAGATTTGGGGTCTGAGGAGGGAGAGATTTGAATCTGAGGAGAGTGATTTGGGACTGGAGGTGGGGATTTGAGTCCTGGAGGGAAGAATTTGGCCTTGGGGTAAAGATTTAGGGAGTATTTCTGTCCTACAGGAGAGATTTGGGTCTTGAGGGAGATCAGGACTCCTCAAGCGTGAGTGGAGAGATATGGGAAAATGGGGTTCCCCAATGGGAAGAGAGGAAGGGGGTGTGGAGGAGGTGACCCTCTGCACCCCTACCGTGGGCTGGGAGCCCCCTCCAGCCACAGAGGCCCTGGGGGTGGCTCCAGGAATTCAACAGGGAAGGGGTTCATTCAGTGAGGGAATTCGGGCACACCACGCCACCCACCCACCTCGGCACCAACACAAGATGCCATTGTCAGCGGTGGGGGTGTAGGTGGGGGGACACGTGCCACCACCCCGGTGACACCAAGGCCGTGGCAGCCCCAGGACCTGGCAATGGTTAACCGCCCCGGCCTCATCAGCAGTCTGCTCACGCGCCCAGGCAGCAGGGTCGGCCACCGGCATGGTGGGCACCCTGCAATGGGACCAGCTCTTCATCCCGGACAAACCCTGCCCCAGACCCCCCCTCGCCCACCCTGATGCTGAACGGGCCCTGCCCTTCACCCTCTCCCAGTGGGATGGGGGTGCTGGGCGCTGGGGCAGGATTTCTGTGCCCACATTCCCGGGATGGTTATGGTAATGGCCAGACACCCGCGGGAACAATTCGATGCCCTGTCCGGGGGTGCCAGAGTGCTCAATGTCCTTCTTGTTCAAGGACGGTTCCCTCCTCCCTAGAAGGGTGGGTCCCTTCCCACGCTGCAGGAGCAGGGTCCAGGGGATGCTCAGCTGGGGGCTGCACTGCCCCTGGGGCACCTTGTCCCCCCACAAAACACCTCTGTGGGGCTGCAACAGCCTTCAGTAAACGTTTGCCAGGAAGAGAGGCTGCACCCCAACACTGATGGCAGCCAAAGGGAGGGGCAGCAGCCTCCCAGCCAGCAACAGCTTAGAAAAAAAATACCTTTATTCACCCATTTTCTGCAGAAGGCACTTAAATAGCCCCAGGTTCAGGAAAGGCACACAACTGCACCTGTGGCACGGGGACCTCACCCCTAACACAGCACCCCTCCCTTGTCCCCATGTCACCCCTCCGAGTCTCTACCACACCCCAGGTCAGCTCCAGGGGAGGGTGGATGGTGCAAGGGCAGTGCAGGACATCCCCCAATGCCCCATCCCACATGGGTTAGGGGCAGAGGGGGGTCCCACATGTCACCCTGATGACTGAGCAGCCCGAAGCTGCACTGCTGGTGTCACTGGTCCCTGTGGGACATCCTGGTCCCTGTGGGACATCACAGCTCGTCCTTCCCCACCACAACGGCAGCGGGTGGTTCCTGCTCCGGCTCTGGCTCCAAATCCCCCTCTTCTGTGCCGAAAAGCATCTTCACCAGGTCATCTGCCTGCACACGCTCCTGTGGGCAGACCCACGGGGGGTTAAGCATGGCCAGTGTCCCACTGAAACCCCCCGTGGCGCTGGGAGGGAGCTCACCCGCTCGCTGTGCCGGGGGTCCAGGGTGAACCAGAGGGCGATGGCGCAGCGCTGGCCCTTGGTCACGGCCTTCACCCCGTGGGGGTTCTCCGAGCCGGAGGAAAAACCCACAGCACGGCCACACTGTGGCTGGACCTCTGCCTGCCAAGGGTGGGAGACCCCGATCACGAGAGGGTCAGTGCCCCTCAACCCCAGTTCATCCTCTGCAGTGGCCCAGGGGATGTTCCCAGGGGACAGGGCCAGCAGGAAGGAGCTGGGTTTGGTGCTGCTCGGGGATCCTCGGAGCTGAGCTACTCACGGTCTGTGTCTTGGCATCCAGCTCGGTGAAGTAGAAAGCTCCCCCTTCAAAGTCTCCATTGAGATAAAGGATGGCACTAAAAAAGGGAGCAGGGGCCAAGTGGAAGCAACTAACAACCCCTGACCACAGCTCCAGCAAGCAGGCGAGTCCAGAGCTCTCCCAACACCCACAGCAAGAGCCGAGGTTTGGTGTCCTCCCATCTGGCTCCTCCCAGCCTAGGTGCCACCAAGCCATGGTACCTTCAGCTGGCAGCCACCAGCAGTACCTGTAATCCCGAAATGTGTAGGCTGGGGGTTCCTTCACGCACACCAGAGCCTCTGCATTGAGGATGCAGTTGTCCACGTGCACCTCGTGGCTGTTGTCACTCCGACCTTCTTGCTTCTCTAGGGTGGAACGAGACCTGGCACATCAGGACCCCTCTGTCTGTGCAAGAACAGGGTCCATCCCCAAGCATCCCGGGCTTGGAGGTGACAAGAAAGTTATGTGTAGCCTAAAGCACCTCCACTTGCTGGAGTGGGGACCATGCAAGGCCATTTGGGTGGCACAAGCCTCTCATGGCTTGTCCCGTGGCATTCCCACTGCACTCCAGGCACAGCCTGGCCCAGCACCCATCCCAAATGCCTCTGAGTGCTGAAATCCTGTATGGCATGAAGCCATCTGCCCCACTGGAGGCAACCAACAGAGCTCATCATCCTGCACTGGGCTGAAGGGACAAGCTTCCCACGCCCTCCCGGGAAGAGGAGAAAGTTAGGGAGCCAGCAAGGAGGTCTCTCCAAGGAAAGGTCCAAGACCAGACCAATTCCAGCTGTTGGAGGGGACCCTACAGGACCACCCTCGCCCCTCTGGGCCGTGCTCACCGTCGATGGCCGTGCGGCACACCAGGTGGGAGTAGGAGAAGTGCAGCGGAACCTCCAGGCGGAAGTAGGACTGCACCATGCGCCGCACCCGCTCCGTCACGTTGTAGTACAGGTGGGCGCTGCGCAGGGGCACCTTGCCCTCCTGGCCCAGCTGCAGGGGGACAAGGCAGCACAGGGGCTCAGCCCCACGTGGGTATGGGTGAGACCACCTGCCCCCCCCCAAACTCCCGCCTCTTGTCCCCACGGGCCCGCATCCACCCCGACCTTGAGGGCCTTGAGGACGGTCACGCCGTAGAAGGTCTCGCTGGGGGTGTGAGGAGAGGTCTTCCCCCGATAGCCGTCCCCGGCTGAGGCAGCTGCCTGCAAAACCCCATGGGTGTCAGTGGTCTGAGCTGCACCCCCTGCCCGTCCCACCCGTCCCCACGCTCACGTTAGTGAGTCTCTGCAGCTCCCGACACTCCTCAGCAGAAATGACTCCATCCACCACCACACGCTGGGAGCCGTTCAGGGCCTTGGAGTTCATGGTGACACTGGCTCCTTCGTACCCCAAGGGGCCACCTGGGGCACAAACGGGATAGGGGGACGTGGGGATGCGCACCACCGACCCTGGGGGAAGCTGTGGTCCTGCCACCTGCTCCTGCTGCCACCCACACGTGGAGGGACTGGCAGCGGGGCTCACGGAGGTCCCCATCCCAGCCCCCCTGCTCTGCACCTTCTCGGATGAACTTGCTCATGTCGGCAGACTCCTTGGCCTTCTCCTCCACCAGCGTCTCGATCTCCTTCATGAGGTTGCCGATCTCCTCCGAGATGCGTGCTGCCGTCTCCCGCTCCGCCCTGGGCACGTGGCAGCCATCAGCCCCACCATCCCACTGTCCCCACCATGCCAGGAAAGAGAGGCACCAACAAGTTGTCTCGGGGGCTGGTGACAAAGCCCAAGGCTGGAGAGAGTCACTCCAATGCATCCCTCACCCTGTGGTACTTGGGGTGACCCACCCGTGCCCATCATCCCATGAGCTGATGGGGAGCAAATTCTGCCCTCCAGCAGCCTCTCCCATCCCCAACATCAACCCCTTCCCTGGCAGCAGCTCTGTGCCATGGCCTTTGGCCCAAACCCCGCAGAGGAAGAGGGGTAAGTCCTGCTGGACCCCGCTGGGTGGGCTCCGATGGGGACAGTACTCACTTCTGTTTCTCTCGCAGCCTTTTTGGTATCACCTCTTCAGGTGTCCACGTGTCCTGCAGCCAGAAGAACAGCATCAGGAGCTGGACAAGGATCTGGCCAGGATGCAGACGCCCTCATCCACATTCCATCTGGCCACCACGTCCCCCTGGTCTGGCACCACCCACCGGGTCCACGAAAGGGATGCTGAAGACATCGTAGCTGAAGAAGAGCAGCTCCTTCTCCATCAGGCTCCGCTGGCGGTACACCTGGATCTCCTGTGGAAAGGGGGCACGGGGAGGGGTGAGGTACGGCATGAGGGCTCTGAAGAACCCTGAGTATGGGCAGGAAGGTGCAGGTTTACACCATTCCTGTGGTCCTTGCTCCAGACCTATAGCCCTGATTTCCTGTTCCCTCTGACAGCTGGAAGGAAGTGGCTTTCCCCATCCTGCCTGAATTTCCCTGTCCTGTGTGGATGACTCCTGGGGAGAGGACAGTCCAGCAGAGGCACACACATGTCCCTTCTGCAGGAAGCTCTTTAGGAGTAGAACCCCTTCCTTACTCCAGCTGGTGTGGGGCAGAGACCTCCATTCCTGCCTACCACATCCCAGGCAGGACCTGGTCATCCAGATCCAGCTGTTTTGAAGCCAAATCCTCTCCTTTTTAAGCAATTTCACTTCTGTCGTGGAAGAGTGCAGCAGGGGTGCTAAAAGCCTGTCCACCTGCCTCTCCCAGCCCTCTCCCTGAGGAGTGGGTCCACGTGTGCCAATCATCCAGCTTCACTTGGCCAAAGATATTTTGCCAGTGATGATTTTCAGCCTCTCAGCTATTTTCCAGCTTGTTGGACCCTAAATCCATCCATTCCTGCCCACTGGGCCAGAGAAGACCCCAAAAACGTCTGCAAAGGTCCCCAAGGAGGAGAGAAGACATCTCAGCTGAGTGCTCACCTCTCGGGGTTGGATGGGCCTGGCCAGGTTTTCCCCCAGGACAGCGGTGTAATAGGCCAAATTCTGGTTCATCACCTCGTCATGTGGGAAGAAGAGCAAGTAGGTTTTGGCACATTCAATGGCTTTTTCATAATTCCCACCTGCAAAGAGAAAGTGGGGCTGTTTAACAGCACGTCCAAGGGCACTGGAGGCAGAGCAAACACAGATATGGAGGAGAGATGAGAGACAAAATCCTTGTTGTCCTGCAAAGGCTCTCACAAGTAGGGCAGATCGCCTGGAGCAAGGATAACTGCTGCCACAAAGGCAAAATTCAGAATCCAAGGTGCTCTCCCGCCTCCAGAAACCAGGGTCACAGGTTTCTTGCTTGGAAAAATTCCTGAGGCCCATTTCCAGGCAGTCAGACCCAACCATTTCCTGGCTAACCTGCAATTTCCAGCCACTGAAGCACCCTGCCCCACCTCTGTGCAGCCTTTCACGGAATCACACAGTCACAAACCGGGGAAGGAAAGGAAGGGACCACACTGGGTCATCTGGTCCAACCTCCCTGCTTAAGCATCCCAGCACGGGATTGCATCCAGATGGTTCTGGAATATCTCCAGTGATGGAGACCCCACTGCCTCTTGTCCTGTTGCTCAGCCCCACCGAGCAGAGCCTGGGCCATCCTCTGACACCCACCCTGCAGATACTGACAGACATGGATGAAGTCCCCTCTCAGCTGTCTCTTCTCAAGGATTTCCATCTTCTCGGATGCCATTTTTTTTTCCCCCTCCCTTTGGAGAAATTTTCACAGAAACAGTTTAGATAGGGGGATAGATGGGATTAGAGCAGCCTGTGGAGAAGGACTTGGAGATAATGGTGGATGAAAAATTGGACAGGATCTGGCCATGGTAGCCCAGAAACCCCTTAAATCCTGGGCTGCATCGTGGGCAGCAGGTGAGGGAAGGATTCTACCCCTCTGCTCTTCTCTGATGAGACCCCCCCCTGCAGTGCTGCCTCCAGCTCCGGGGTCCCCAGCACAAGGTGTGGAAGGACTCCTTTGAGTGGGTCCAGAGGAGGCCATAAAAATGGTCAGAGGACTGGAGAGGACTAGGAAGAAAGGCTGAGAAAATTTAGGTTGTTGAACCTGGAGATGGGAAGGCTCCTGGGTGATCTTGTGGCCTTCCCATATCTAAAGGGGCTACAAGAGATGTGAGGACAAGTTTTTACCAAGGCTTTTAGTGACAGGACAAGGAGCAACGGTCTTATAAACTGGAGGAGGGCAGGGTTAGGTTGGCCATAAGGAGGAGATTTTTTATGATGAGGCTGGTGAGGCCCTGGCACAGGCTGCATAGAGAAGGTGGGGTGGGATGGCTGCTCCATCCCTAGAAGTGTTCCAAGGCAGGCTGGATGGGGCAGCAGGAGACCTCAGGGTGACCAATGGCAAGATTTCACTGCATCTTGGGCTGGACTGATGAGACAATCTTTGAAGGTCCCTTCCCAACCCGAGCACTCTGTGCATCCATGATTTCAGCCCTTCCAGAGCCACGTGCCCAGCCCTGACAGCCCACAGAAGCTGCTTACTGTTGTAGTAGGCAAACTGCAGGTAGTTGAAGTGCGAGGGCAGGAAATCCTCCAGAGGCTTCTCCCGGCCAGGCTGCGAGGCCAGCTCTGTGACACAGCCCTGCTTGCAGCTTAGCACCTGCATGGAGTGATCTGGTGGAGAAAAAACAACCCATGTCACTGCTCATGGTCACCCACAGGCTGGTGGGCAGGACCCTGGGGGGTCTCCAACCTCCTGCTCGCACTGGGGCTGTTTGCCAGATTTTTGGTTGGTTGTCCCCCTCTAAGTGATAGGTGGGGGCTGTGCTGCTCTCTGGGAACAGAGTGGTCATCCCCAACCTCCCATCCTCACATCCTGGTGACCCTCTCCTGGTCTCTCTCCTGTTCTTCCATATTCCTCTGGAATTTGGAGGATTCCTGAGCATCACCCCGAGTGCTGAGTGCAGGCAAACACCTCCTGCCACTTACTGGCCACACGCCTCCTAGTGAAACCCAGGATGGGGTTTGCCCTTTTCAGGGACCCACCATCCCCCAGGCCTTTGGGAACCAACCACCCACCAAGAACTGTTCCCAGCTCTTGTGACAGGGCACAGCAGGCAGAGCTCCCACCTGTGATGGCCTGGAAGAGGTCTGCGTTGTACTCCAGGTAGTTGTAGCCCTCGTAGTCGTAGGGTCCCTCACAGAGAGCGCGGCACTCGGCGTCTGCCACCAAATACTCCTCCAGGGCCTTCTCCAGGTGCAGGATGGCTGCAGCGGGCTGCTCCTCTGTGTAAAACCGGACCCCCAGCCGAAACTCACTCTGCAGAGGGATGGGAAATGATGAGGGAGCTCAATATGGGGGTTCCATCCCTGTGATGGATCACCTGGGCTGCCTCGTCCCCATGGGGAGGGACCTCGCAGCACCACAGTTACCACACAGGGACTTTGGAATGGGGAAGGGGGGGGTCTCACCAGGTGGGGTTTGGCCTCCAGGTCGGTGAAGTCCTCCTCGCGGACCCCCACCATGGCCTGGTAGTACTCCAGGTTCTGCCTCATCTCCTGGTGCTCGGGGTTGGCCACGAAGAAGGTGTGAGCGGCCGCTGCCGCCTGCGCCGGCCGGTTCATCTGGGTGGGACGAGGCGGGTGAGACAGCGCAGACCCCACGTGGGGAGGAGGGAACCCCCGGGATAATCCCGGAGCATCCCGGAGCATCCCTGCGGCCGGGGCGGGGGGCGGTGACGGGGGCGGCCCCGGCGAGCTCCGACGTGGCACTGAGCGGGGGCAGGGCACGGCCATCCCGCCGGGGCACACACCGAACTCATCCCCCGCGTCCCGGCACCGCGATCGTCCCCGGCCGGTTCTCTCTATCCCATCCCTCCACCCCCCCCGCCCGGCTCCGGCATCCTCCGCGCATCCCGCCCGTCCCGCATCCCGCCGCACCGGGAACTCCTTCCTTCCCTCCCTCCCTCCCTGCCGGCCCCGCACCTTGAAATAGGCGACCTGCAGGTAGTTGTAGGGGCTGCGCCGGACGAACTCGCGCTCCAGCTCCTCGCCCAGGCGGTATCGGGAGGGCGCGGCGGGCCCGCAGCCCCGCAGGCAGGCTGCGCGGCGGAGCAGCCCCCGGAAGAACCGCAGGTCCCGGAGCACCGGGTCGGGCTGGGGGTCGGCGCCCTCCTCCTCGTCCTGCGGCGGCCCCGCCGTGGCGTTGGCGCAGCGCAGGCGGCACCGCGCCAGGCGGGAGCGCAGGGCGGCCCGCGCCCGCAGCGCCCGCTCCATCTGCAGCACCACGGCCGGCCAGTCCCCCCGCGCGTACGCCTCGGCGCCGGCGGCGAACAGGGCGTCCGGCGGCTGGGCCGGCAGCGGCGGGTCGGCCGGAACAGGGAGCGGGAGCGGCTCCGGTGGCGTGGCGGCCCCCGCCAGCAGCGCCAGCGGCAGCAGCAGCACCACCGCCATGACCGGCGGCGGCAGCGGCAGCGCCATAACTGAGCCTCGGCCGAGCCGCCGCACCGGGGGGGCACAAGCCACGCCCCTCGGAGACGCCCCTCGGCGGCCATCACCCAATCAGCGACCGCAGCCCGCCGCCGTGTCCCCGCCCCCTCGGCTACGCCCCGCCCCCGCCGCGCCCACCGCCGAATCAGCGGCCGCAGCGCCTCAGCCGCGGCCCCGCCCCCTCGCGCGCGCGGTGACGCCGCGGCAGGAAGCGGGCGGAAGTGGCCGGGCGCGCGCGGCGATGGCGGAGGGCGGCGCGGAGCTCGGGCATGGCGGCGCCGGCCCCGGGCTGGTCCTGACCCTGGTGGAGGGCAGCACCGGCCGCGCCGCCCGCGTCGGGGACCCCGGCGACCTGGTGGCCCTGGCGCAGCAGGTGCAGCAGGTGAGGGCCTGTCCCCGGCGACGGGGGCATGCCTCTGGGCCCCGTGTCCCCGCTGCCTCCGGGACCTTCTCAGCCGGCGGCGGCCTTGGTGCCTCCCAGCACTGTTCTCTGGTGACCCCGGCGGCCTCTTGATGTCTCCTGCCATCTCCCACTGGCCAGTCCCCGTGCCCCCCAGTGCCCTCCCGAGTTCCCAGGCTGTTGGTGTCTGCGGTACCTCCCACGGCACCTCGCCGCTTCCCGCTGTGCCCTGCTGCCCCCCGGTGACTCACAGAGCATCGCACCGAAGTCCCATCCCAGTATACCCTGCTGCCTCCCAGTATGTCCCACTGACCAGTTCACCCCGCTGTGTCCAGGTGCCTCCAGCCGCTAGACTCCCAGTCCATCCCAGCACCTCTGGTATGTCTCATTCCCACTTCAGTGGCTCCCAGTCCATCCCGGTGCCTCTGAGTCCACCCCAGTTTTCCTGGCATGTCCTACTGCCCCTCCCAGTGTCTCCCAGCACAGCCCAGTGTCCCCCGGCTTTCCCCCCCGGAATGCTCTGCTTTCCCTCCGGTGCCTCCTGGTACATCCTAGCGCCTTCCAGCGATGTCCAGTTTGTCCTCCAGGGCTTCTCAGCCCACCTAAATGCTTCCCTGTAAATCCTACTGCCCTCTTCGGTGTGCATCCCACCACCTCCCGGTCCAACCAGTGCCTCCCGGTGTGTCCCTACTGCTCCCTCCCACTGCCCCCCAGCCTGTCCTGGCAGTTCCCAGTGCTTCCCAGCTCCATGGGTGTCACTCCAGTGCCCCGGGGGTGCTGTGACAGCTGCCGCCTTGAGCGCGGCCGTGCCCGGGGAGGGCAGCGGCTCCTCCCGTCCTGACCAGCCCTCGCTCCTCCCTCTCCCAGGCCGACGACTTCGTGCGGGCGAACGCCTGCAGCAAGCTGGCCGTGATCGCCGAGCAGATCCGGCACCTGCAGGAGCAGGCGCGGAAGGTGAGCGAGGAATGGGCAGGAGGCTCGTGGATGAGCGCCTGCCCTCACTGCCGGGCGTTTTGGGGGGAGATGTGGCCCTGGGCGTGAGTCGGGGCCAGAAGCCCAGCGGAGGAAGTTCAGTGGGAAAATGAGAGTTTGTTGTCAGGTGTCAGTGGGGACGGTTTTGGGTGCTTTCCCCGAGTCCTGGGCACATCAGGAAGGACTTTGGATAAAGTGGGGGCGCAAGGGCGGGTGGTCCAAAGCAGCTCATGTGTCAGGGAGGACAGAGAGATGAGTCTGGATTTAGGAAGGAGTGACTCCTGAATGTGCTGTGCTCCTGGGAGGACCCAGTGGGGTGACAGCGCGGCCCTGGTTGGATCTGAGCCCCCTGAGAGCGATGAGCTTTCCCTGATGGTGGGCTTGGCTGTCCCGTTTGTCCCAGCTCCTTTGGTCCTGACAGCACCCAGCAGGGCTCAGCTGTGCTCATCAATACCCCCTTCACCCTCGGGGGTGAAATCTGGAGTCAGAATGGGAAAGGATCTGCCAGTCAGTGCAACTGGCCTGCGGCCATGGAGGCACTTACGTCATGTAATCATTAATGGTGGAGCTGGGGAGATGAATTCCCCTTTGTTCCCTGCCCCTTTCCTTGGGGACAGCAGCAGGAACCCCCAGGGCCCAGCAGCTGTGTGTGTGGAGTCAGGCACAGAGGTGAACCCGGGGAGAGGTGCAGAGACCCTTGGAGGTATCTCTGCCTCTGAGGAGAGGTGCTCTGATGTCCAGCTGACAGGGAAGATGTGGAGAAAATCTCTTTGGGAAGCATCTCCTTCCTGGGGGCAAGTGAAATCAGACATGCAGATCAAGGCCTTGTGAGCCGTGTGTCAAGTGATGTGTCTTGGGCTCTGGCAATGGCACACTGTCATCTTATTTCAGATGTAGAAATGTTAAGTCTGTGTTTTCCAGGTCTTGGATGAAGCTAACAGAGATGCTGATCTGAACCATGTGGCCTGCAACCTTGTGAAGAAGCCAGGAAACATTTACTACATGTACAGGCGGGAGAGTGGGCAGCGGTACTTCTCCATCCTGTCTCCTAAGGTGGGTGGTTTCAGCCCCTGAGGGAGCAGGGAAGGGAAAAAAAGTCGTGTTTGTGGTGTCTGGGGACAAGTGGACCTCAGGAAAAAGCACCAGCTTGATGGGGGCATTGGTTGGCTGCTGCTCAGTTGGCCTTTGCCCTTGGTCTGGGTTGGTCTGCTGGGGTCAGAGCCACCTTATGGAGTTCTCTGGCTCTTGGTGGAGGATGGCAAGAAGGCCTTTGGTGCATGGACCTGAATTCTGCCTTCTGGTCCCTGCAGTTCTTCCTCTGAGCCTTTCGTGGCTGGTGTGGCTGCCTGACAGGGTGGTGTCTTCAGGTGCTTCAGCCCAGGGATTGACTTTGCCTGCAGCTTGGGGGTGGTCTTGGAGCTCTCCTCTTTCCAGGCCACCCATTTTCTTAAATGCAAGGTGAAGGCTTCAGGGCAAACCTCTGGGCAGGTCAGGGAGATCTTGTGCCCCCAAGCCTCCCTGCGTCAGCAGTGGTGGGGCTCAACCTGATCTTGGATTCAGGGTAGCTGAGCCTGTTTTTAGGTTAAGAAATGGGACGGTAGCTAGGAGTGCATCAAAGGTTGGGGGCTGAGGGACAGCACAGCCCAGCTGCCAGGGAAACTGAGCACTGATGAAGTCTGTCCTTTCTCCCCCAGGAATGGGGAACAACTCCCCACGAATTTCTCGGTGCCTATAAGCTGCAGCACGACATGTCCTGGACTCCGCTGGAGGACGTTGAGAGACGAGATGCAGAAATAGCCATCCTGGAGAAGCTGCTGAGCCGGCAGGCAGCGCTGCCCCCCTGCACAGAGCCCAACTTCCAGGGCCTGACCAAGTCACAGGAGTGACCCTACGGGACCCCCTGAGCAGAGTCCCTGTGTGAGGGGACACAGGGCCTGGGCACTGCCCAAACACAGGGCAAGGAAAGAGACCAAGAAACAAAAATGCTGATTGCTCTGTGCTTTAAGGAGACTAGTTATGTATTCAGTCCTACTGGATTTTCTGGTAATTGAGTAATTTATTTTGTTGACCCGTGCCTGGCTGTAGTGAGAGGCAGGTGGTACCAGCTGGTGTGAGTTCCAGAGGGCTTGGGGCAGATGTGACAATGCTATAACATAATATGTCCTACCTTCCTGGCTCTGGTGTACCTCACTGTGGCAGGTAATGATTTCAGGGCTGGATTTTGCCTCTTGTTAAAATGCGTGTTTAGGGAACTCTCTGGCCCGGGAAGAGGCATCAAAACCCCGTGCAAAGGGTCTGTTGTGATGAGAATCTGCTGGTCTCTGTCCCAGCTGGTCTGAACCCCTGAGCTGGGACCATGGGTGACCTGGAGCTCTGTGTTCTGGGAAGAGTGTCCTTCACTGGGAAGAGCTCCATTCAGGCCTCAGGTGCTCTTCAAACAATGGGTGTTTCACAGTCCTTGTGCATTCCCCTTGGATTTGGGTGCATGAGCTGCCAGGTGGAGACAGGGCACTGGATACCTCTGTGCCAGAGTGGTGGGGAAAGTTAAATAAATCAATCTTGATCTCAGATGTACCTTTGAGGCAGGCCTTGTGTTATTCCTGTGTGGCAAATACCCCCTTGGCTTTATCAGGGAGACTTGGTGGCACGTGAAGCTGATAGGACATCTCCAGCCTCTTGTCCTTGTGCCCACACCTTGGGAGATGCTTGAGGCTGCTGGCAGTGACAATTCCCTGTGGGAAGAGCTGTTCCCTGTGGGATCACACAGAAATGGGGAGGTTTGAGGCAGCTCCCTGGCAGCCCAGGATATTTTTTTCCCCATTTTTTTTCTCCCAGCTCTGCCCAGTGCAGTAGCTCACCCACATCCCAGCATGGCTGAGCCTCTGCTTGACAGGAACCTGCTCCTCAAATTTTCCCAGTGCCCTTCCTCACTTGAAGCACAAGGCCAGATTAACAGCAGTTATTCTATTATTATTATTATTATTCCAAGGTATAATTAATTCCTTATCAAGTCACAAGTGTCTTAATTTGATGCTTTTTTTTTCCCCTGCTTGTCCTGTTGCCCTGGGTCTGATTTTACCACACGTTATTAAACCTTCACTTGGAAGGGAGAAAGTTAATTACTGCACTTTCTGCGGTGCTAATTACAGCAACACCAGATGTGTGTTGATTTAATGCTCCTCTGGGAAGTGGGGCTTCCTGCCCCAGTTTTATCTGTTTCCATCATTAGTATCTGTTCCATGACACGTGCAAAGGGGTCGCGGTGGTTGTGGGACCTCCCTAGCTTTGGGTGGGATTTCACATCCAGCGGACACTCCACAACTTGCTGGTTGCCCTGCAGCTCCTCTGGGCTTTGGCAAGTCTTTCCCTTGGATTTGTCCTCCAAAAAAGCAAAGCCACCATGGCTGTGGGTTTGTATGAAAACACAAAGGAGGTCTCGAGAGGCAGGACGGGGAGGTGATGGGCTCGTGCTCAGTGCTCTTGTGGGGGAAGCAGGGATGAGGGTCCTGCAGCAGTGCAGGGAGGGATTGCTGGAAAGGGGGAACCATTCCCCTCAAAACAGCCATCCCTGTTGCCATCCCTGCTGGTTTTGTATCTAAATAAACCCAGAGAACTGAGGCACTGTCAGAAATGCGGGAAGGTGGTGTAGAGGTGAGCATGAGGATAAGCATCCTCTGGAACACAGACAAGGATGGAGCTGGTGGCAGGAGGATGAGCTGAAGCCTCCTGTGATGGTTACAGCTTTGGATGAGTCCTGGAGAACCGAGGACATGGTGCCCTGTGAGAGACTCCACAAGTCCCTCTGGGTTCATGATCTCATCCCCTCAGCTCAGCCTGTACCCAGCTGTTGCCTTTGTGCTTGACAGGAGCAGGGATTTCACCCAAAATCACCTGGGAAGAGTCAGCAGGACACTGGTATCCACTCCCAGTTTCATCTTGAAAATTCTTCTGGAAAATATTCTTCCTTTCTCTTTGGTGAGCGCTCAGGGCAGCAGTGAGCGTGTTCAGAAGGCAGTGGCTTATTCCCAAACCTCCAGGGGTGACCAATATTTGCAGGAGAAGGCATAGATGGGCTTCTGACACCATTACACTGGGCAGGGCAGGTTTTGCTCTATCTTTGGCCACACAGATGAACCAGAGCTCGTTTAAAAGGCCCAGCACAAAGATGCTCTGAGGGTCTGACCCACTTCAGCTGCTCCCCAGAGGCCATGGTTGGTGACTCAGGGTGCTGGCCCTGGGACCTGCAGCTCTTTTTCTAATTCTGTAAGATACTTTACACATCTTTGCAAAGGCTCTTCTCAGCCACCTGGTACACGAGACAGGAAGTGAAGGTGCTTGGGCAGGGGAATTTTAATTTTAATAAAAGTGAATTTTAATAGCCTGAGGCCAAGACACCAGCAACACCATAACACACATTTCAAAAATAAGGGAGACCTAATTCTTCACAGAGACAGTGATCAGACAATGGAATGGGCTGCCCAGGTGGATTCACTGTCTCTGGAGGTATTTAAGAAGAGGCTGGATGTGGCACTCAGTGCCGCGGTCGATCTCAGAGGTCTTTTCCAGCCTGGTCGATTCTGTGACTTTTTCCACGACTTTTAAGCCTTGCTCTTGTGCTCAGTGATCGCATCGGGTCATGACGAATAAGATGAGGTCACTGCTATGTCATATATATATATATATATATACACAGTATTTATGGAGAATTCGGTCTAACAGAGAGTAGAAATCGTTCCTTGAGGAACTTAACTTCCCTGAAAACCGAACTCCTGGAATCTGTTCCCGCTCTCGGATCGGCCAGCAGAGGGCGCCGTGCGCCGGCCCCGCCCCCGCCCCGCCCCGGCGCGCGCTGCGCGGTGACGTCACGCCCCTGCTGCCCGCGCCGAGGAGACCCCGCAGCGAGCTGCCAACGCCCGGCCGAGCGTCCGAGGTGAGAGGGGCGGGGGGGGCGGACGGGACCGGGACGGGACCGGGATGGGACCCCCCGGCCGAGCCCCGCCACCGCCCGGCGGCCGCGATCCCCGCCCCACACACACCCAGCCGCTCCCTGGCCCCGGACGGGGCGTCCGCCGTGCGCCGGAGCCGCCCTGCCAGGCCCCGCAGTGTGTGCGGGGCCTCCCCGGCAGCCGCCCTGGTGTGGGGCGGGCTCGTCCCCCGGTGGGCGCTGCCGTTGCGGGGCTGGGGGTGTCGGGGCGGCCGCCGCCTCCCCTTCTCTCCCTTCCTCTCCCCTCTGTTCCCCTGCTTGCTGGCGGTGCAGGAAGAGCTGCCGCGGCCATGGCGGGGCCCGGCCCGGCCCCGGTGCGGCCCCGGCTGTGAGAGAAGCCCCGAGGGGCCGCGGGCTGGGCTGGGGCGGTGCCGCAGGAGCCCCGAGCCGCGGCGGGGTGCGAGAAGCTGAGCTCCAGCTGTGTGTGTGCTGCACACAGGCAGCCGAAGAGTCGGCAGGCGCTTCTGGGCATCTGCGGGGCTGTGGGTTGTGTTATCCAGAACCATCCCACGGCTCTCGGTGCAGCCCCGGTGGTACCACCGGCTGCACCGGGGCAGGAGCCAGCGCCGCTTGCTCCGGCGAGCTGGGAGGGTTTGCTGTTTGCGCGTGTTTGCCGTTCGAATCTGAAATCCTCATAAAAATGTGTATATACTGCAGCAGCACGCCACCTTATCTGCGTTCTAATCGCTGTTTCAGCTGTCTGGACTTCCGTTGTGTTTTTACCTAGGAGCAGGCGGGACCTGCAGCTGGTGACAGACACTTGAACGGGCAGGTAGCTGTGAATAGAACCACCAGCTCTGGAAATCTGTGCTTAACCAAGGACTGTAGAATTGTCTGGGTTCCTGGTGCCCTGCCTGGGTGGGTGCTGTGGCCAGGGGAGCAGGAACAGCTTTGCTCCCCTCTTGGCAGACAAGCCCTGGCGAGGAGAAGGCCATGACAAATGGTAACTGTGTAGTCAGAAGTGGCTCACTCTGGTCATCTGTGCTTCTCTCCCAGGGAAGGAGGTGCTGGCTGTCCCTGTTCAGAGTGTTAAAGTGTTAAGTTGCAGTGCCCCAAACGTCCTTTTATTTTATTTATTTATTTACTTTTGAAGGGCATTTAAAACCTGAATCAGGCTCCTCGTATTGCTGATAGGCATAACTCAGGCACTTAGAGCTTCACTTTTTCAGTTAGCAAAAGGTTCTTGTGCAAAATCAACTTTAGGTAGAAAGCCTTTATATTTAATTGAGTGCACGTTGGGAACCTGTTCTGCTCTTAGACTCTTCTTGTTAGTGCAGGGTTCTGGCAAAGGCAGTTTTTGATTTTGAATTTGAGACAGGTCTTAGACTCACACATAAGACTTCCATCAGTGTGTTGCTGACTGTAGAAATAATTCTGTGTTTAAACTGTTCACTTGTGTGCTTCAGTAACAACAAGGAAAAGGACTTCTAAAGTCTTGGCAAGGAATAAAAAAAACCAAACTACTGTGGTGCAAAATAAAACATGTTTGCAGTTTGTAACATATCCCAGGCAGAAATTTTAATCACTGGATTTGCTTACTTTGAACTTGGTTATTCATGATCTGCAAGTGATGATCTGAATTCATTACATGCCCTGCTTTGGGGTTGGTTGTTTGCCTCAAATGGATGGCCAGGGCTGGGGAATTGATGATATTTTCACTGTTTGATAGAAAAGCTCTGGAAGCTCTGGAGTGTCAAGTACCTAAAATGGAAACTTCTGCTAAAAGTAAACAGAAATGGAGCCCCTGTGGAACTCCCAGGGATTTCCCTGATGAGGATGATGGTGATGATTTGAGCTTCTAGAGCAGGAGGCAGTCAGGAGGAACTGTAGGGAGGTGTAGTTATCCTCACCCTTGAGGCTCTGTTCCTGAGGAAAGAATGACACTTTTTTTCTCTTTTTAAGAAGATGAAGGTGTCAAATTAAATGAAAGTGAAATTAGTTTCTGGTACTCTAGGTAGCAAGAAGCTCTTGTAGGTGAAAACACCAAATTTTTAGTGTCTAATATATGACAAATAACTTACTGAGCAGATAAGCTTTTAGGCAGAGTTTTTAAAGAAATTTGAAGTACCTTTACAGTCCTACAGCCTGTCACATCTTTGTAATCTTGGAGATCGAGAGAGTGACTGTCCTGAAGAGTTGTAAAGCTTCAAAATACTGATTGGCCTGTTTTCAATAGAGCAGCTGTCCTTTCCTTGGGATGTGTTGACTTTTCTTCTGAACAAGTGACATTTTATAAAGAGAAAACAAAGAGTTGGTTTTGCAAAAGCTTTTAAAAGCTGTTGTTCTATTTTAAGCTTTCGTGCCGCTAATTCGCCCTGTTACTTTAGAATGTTGTGGCATAATTCCTACCAGGAGAGTTGGACCGTGCAGTGTTCTCTTGCCTCATGAAAAACCAACCCAAAACCCTTTTAAATAAAGGAACACGAGGGGCTTGCTTGGGGCCTTTCCCTGGAGAGGGTGTGCAGGTACCAGCTCACCCCCTGTGAAGTTGTCCATGCCTGTGGTCAGATTGTGTGGGATCAGCCGTGTTTTCCAGCACAGACCAAATCTGGCAGGGGAAGGGGAAGGTTTTCACCAAGCTAAGGCAGTGTTAGAGCAAACCTTAAGCTGCTGTGGGGCGGGAGCTGCCCTGGGACAGCCACAGTTTTGCTGTCGCGTGCGGTGCTGGACTCCCAGCAGCAGCTGAGGCTGCCAGAGTTGTTTTGCTTCTTGTGATAGGCTGGTTTGAGTTGCTCAGCTCTTCTCCAGTTGAAGGATGCTGTGCTGTGTTTCTGGCCAGTAATGAGCATTCTGTTGGGGGGGAAATAATGGCAAAAATGCTCCTGCAGCTTTGGATGCGGCTCAGGGAGGCCTCTGCCATTCCATGAGCTGTGTGCACCAGGCAGCTGCAGCTGGGGAGCAGCTGAAGGCAGAGGGACTGGTGTGGGGCCTGGATCTGACAGCAGCATGTGTGTTTGAGCAGCTCTCTTGAGTTCAGTGGTACTTTTGGGGTTTAGTGCATGTGAAGTATTGCTGAGCTCAAGGCTTGGCTCCTCTCGGAAGCACCCTCTTCTTTCACGTCCTGAAGTGGGAGCTGTTAACAACTTCTGAGCATTTTGTTTAGTTGCTGACTGCTGAGGAGCTGCCAGTTGCCCAGCAGGCTCCAAAGCTTTATTTCTTTAATCCTCAGACAGCTCTTTGGTACCCAGCCTGAGCTATCCCCCCTCAATGCAGCACGTTCTCTGGGCTCCTCCTGGCTGTGTGCATAGAGCACCTGCAGCTCTCCTGTTCCCTGAGCAGGAGCTACTGCAGGGATTTTCAGGCAGGGGGCTTCCTATGGTGCAAAAACATGCCTCAAAATAGAGGAACTTCCACCACTGTTAAATGTGGTTGGCCATGGGAATGTGGAGAGGACTGTCAGGGCCATGTGGGCCTTGGTTTGGTTCTGTGTCCAAATAGGAGTGTAGGTGCAACTTGTATTTTTAATCATTATCAGTATGCAACTCAGCTAATGAAGATAGGACTTTTTAAGTGGTAGCAGAATACTGAACAGAATTTTGTTATGTGGTTGAGAAAAACAGCTTCCTGTAGAGTATGAAAAGCAAAGAGTAATGATGGAAGATGAAAATACCTCTGACAGAAAAGGCATTAATGTAAGCCCACACACTTCCCAGCACCTAATCTGGGGCAGGTTTTTCCAGTGCTGGGGCTGCTTTTGCCAGTGTAACCTTAACCAGAGTGATAGTGGGGAAGTTGTCACTTTTGTGTTTCTTCTGTGGAGTTGGTGATCAGGTGAAGGTGGTTGTTTGGAGCCCTGAAGTGGGTTGGTGGGCAGTGCCCGTGGTAAAGCAGGTGTAGGCACAGCTGTAACTGGTGGGGCAGAGCCTGCTGGGTCACACACTCTCTATCTGGCTGGTCAGCTTTCTGGTTTTGAATTTAGGACTAAAATTGCATGACATGGTTTTCCCCTTCTTTTTCTTTAAGTTGTTAAACTTGAAATGTGTGTTATGGCGGTGCTGGTGTCTTGGGCTCAGACTATTAAAATTCCCCTGCCCAACCACCCTCACTTCCTGTCTTGTGTACCAGGTGGTTGAGAGGAACCTTTGCAAAGATGTGCAAAATATCTTACAGAATTAGAAAAAGAAGGTTGCATTAAGTACAGAAAATATCAGTTGGTCTCAAACAATGAGATCCAAAACATATTCTTTAATAGCTCCATGATAGTTGCATTTTAAGAAGCAGTCTCTATTTCTGTGGTGATTGATGGTCACTTCTCCAGAAATGGGATCTTCAGAGCTGCAGAGGTGTTGGGATATACAAGCTCTGTTGAGTGGCAGACTAAGGGACGCTCCAGGATCCTGGACACTTCCTTTATCTCCAACAGGGATTCCCATAACGATGGCAAACTTTGTGGATTTCAAGACAACAGGAGCCTGTGAGCTAAATCAGGGCTGTCATGGTGTTGATCCAGCTCCGTCGGTGATGGTGATCTTGTGGCTCTTCCCACTGCTTGCTTTTGTGGGCCTGCCCACAGGTTTCCCGTTTGGCATCCAACA
>JAWWES010000055.1:40900-65209 GCA_035583135.1 Lophotriccus pileatus
GTGATGGTGATCTTGTGGCTCTTCCCACTGCTTGCTTTTGTGGGCCTGCCCACAGGTTTCCCGTTTGGCATCCAACACCAGGTTGAGACTGTGGGATGGAGCCCACCCGTGTGCTCTGCTGCTGTGGGGCTCTTCAGCCCGCCCACTGCAGATGCAGGTCCTTACCTGACTGCTTGTGTTTGTCTGTACATGGCTTCTAGTGCAGCTGAGCTTCTGTGGCCGTGTCTCATAATTAGACACACATAGAAACCCAACAGCAACACTGGTTTTTGGAGGCAGTTCTCCCTCTGGGGTACGAATTCTGAGGTAGAATTTAAAGGACTATGTCTGATCTGTTAGTGACAGTTAACAAAACCTCAAAGCAATGCTTAAATTAGGATATCCTTTTCAAGATCCTAAACTGATGGGGTACAAGATGGTCTCTCAGGTCTGTCCCTTCTGCTTTCACATGTTTTGCCTTGGACTTCACAATTTTTCTAAGGGAGTAAAACTCTGGTGCTGGTTTGTGGTTCAACAGCCAGTTTGACTTCTGTCTAAGAAACTAAAGACCCAAGCCTTAAGCTTAGCTTGGAACCTTTGGGAACAAATATGTTTGTTTATAGAGCTGTTGTGCCTGCAGCAGCCTGAGCTGTGGCCAGGACAGGCAGGTGAGTTTGGGCACCAGGTGGTTTAGAACCCAATATATTCTTTTACATGTCATTTACCACTTTACTAGCATAGAAGTGGCAGATGTGTTTAGTTGTGGGGTGAGATCTCCATGAAGATGATTTCTAGCAGGCTGGAACATGGTTGCTGTACATGTGCAGAGGAGAAATCTGGCCATGGTGATACTGCTCTTGAAAACAGTTTTGCTATCTGTGCCAGTAGGTCTTTCTGGAATTCATCTCTTAATCAGAGATCTGTCACTTTGAAAAGCACAGAAAGATTAATTTGTAGTAGGGCTAGAGGAGGTAGCAGAGGGCAAGGACCTTGAAATGGTGGGGCAAGGGTGCCTTGAAATGGATGTGATTAATCTGGGAACAAATTATCAAGTACAAACAAAGACTTTATTTAGAACTGTGTGGTTTTATAAGATATGAAATGAAAGTATTGTGGAAGGACAAAAATGGTTACCAGAGATCATGAGTAAAATCCTGTGACTGTTGTTCCTTTCACTGTGGACTCCTGAGTGCTTTGATTTAGACGAATAAACTGTTCACTGTAAAATCACGTTGTGGGGGGGGGAATAATCTTAGTTTTCAGAAATGGCTCTGTTTATTTTCTTGGAATGCAGAGCAGGTGCCCAAACAGGATCTGGAAGCTGTGATGGACTGGTTAGGGTTCAACTCGTGAGCACCCTGGAAGGGTTCTTGGCCGGTGGTGCCTCGCAGGGAGCCGAGGGAGCTGGTCCTGCTGGTGAAATGGCAGCAGTTTCGGTCCCGCCTGAAAGAGGAAGCGGCGGCGCTGCCGGGGCTCGGCAGGAAGCGAGCGCAGGATGTGCACACAGATCTGACAGCCCAGTTTCCTCTGCCTGGGAGAACCAACACATTTTAACCTGAAAGAATGAGAGAAACTGTAACAAGCTTGAAGGCGCGTGGTTTGTGCTTCGTGTTGCACCTACAGCAAAGAGTGACGGTGAGATCCTGCAGATTCTTACTCTGGGTGTAGCAGGGAACGCTCTGTACAAAACTCCACCAAATTTCACTTAATTCTGCAGTCAGTAGTGCACAGGGGTGCTGCAACAGCTTGTAGTTACTCTAAGTTATGGTTTCCAAACCCAAAGTGCTACTGTTCATGTGCTCGCCTTTAGAATGGGAAAGCCAGGCTTGCATGGGAGGGGTCAGGTGTGTTTGGGACATTATTTTGTGCAACTTGTGCTTAGTCAGTGGGAACCTGCCAGACACACTGTGGATTTTTTCAGCCTGCTGTGATCATTTGGTGTCTTGGTGCTTGCACAGGCCTGTGTGACCTAAATGCATCACTGCAGCATTTCCTCTGCACCGGGAAGGATTACTGACCTCCACAACATCCTGCTGGAGGCTTCACTTCCCTGTTTGTTGCAACACTCCCATCTCTCTTAACACTTTTTGGGATTAATCCTAAATGCAGATCAGCTGTCTTCCATAAAGGTGTAATTTTAAAGCAAAATTCTGTAAAATGGCCTATGAATTTGGCAAAGTTTACATGGCTGGGTAATCCATAGTTTCCAATATGCCAGGTCCCAGTCCTCTATGACATGGTTGAGTTTTATGAAATCCTTGTTGCTGAACAAGTTAAAATCCAACAAATACTAGAAGTATCATTAGTTAACAAGTACTTTATTGAAGCACTGAAGTTTCTGGTTACAATACAGAGAGGTTGGAGAAATTAAATTAATTCAGTGCTCCATTTATTTTTTTTTCCCAATTTTTATTTATTTTTTTTTAAAGGAGTCTTTAGAACTTGTTGAACAGAACTAAGTCATATTGACCTGCATTACATATCCAATCCTTACCAGCTCTTCTTTCTGGGCTTGACCAGATGGCTCACAATTACATGGCTCCAAATCCACTCACTGCACTCAGACTGAGACTTCAGCACTTTCAAGTCTGTTTCAATTCCCTCAGATATTTAAAACTACTTAAAGTGTTCTCTAGTCCTGCTGGGTGTTGTATGTGCAGGCTTCCTTTTATTAGGTGACTTCAGGGAGAGAACAAACCCAAAGCCTCTATAACCTCTTTGTTTCTACCTCCCTTGGCGTTGCACTCTGGGGATGTTATTCTCTGTTTAATCTCATTTTGGATTAAATTACTTTTAAACCACAAGTCAATAATGTATGTATCTTTAAAGCTATTCCTATGGAAGAGTTAGTCCCAGGTGCACCTAAGCTCCCTAGAAACGAGCTTATTATCAGCTGTGAACTGTGGACTTCTTAGAAGTGCAAAACACGAAGTAGTTCATCCAGCTAATCTAGAAAGCCTACTAATCCAAGGAAAATAATTTATTCAACAACTCCAGTTTCCCACTGCTAAGACTTTGGAGACCTATGCTCAAGACTCTAAATCTGTTTAAAATGTATGCCATCATTTGTCAGTATTTAGAGATAAAGCTCTATAGCCATTAAGAAACAAGGTGAAGGGGATGTGTGTGTGTGAGTTGTTGACGTGCACCACGGCAGTGCTTCACTTCAGGAGCTCAGTGCCAGGCTCAGAGCTGTGGCAGGGATAACGTGAGCTGTGTGCAAGGTGTGTGTGCAGCCAGTCCTGTGTCTCAGCCCCAGCCTCTGACCTGAGCCCTTCCCAGAGAACAGCAGCTTCTCTCCCAGAGCTTGGCTGTGTCCAAGGACAGGGAAGAAGTGCAGGCTTCTGATGCTTTCTGGTACTGTGGCTTCATTCTGTTTCTTGCTTGGTGTTCTCTGGAGCAATGAGCTTTAAAGAGCAACACTAAACACATGCTTTTTCTTTTCACAAAGGCCTGTGTGACTTTTTCTGGTACAAGTGCATATAGAAAATTTGGATCTATAGAGAATCCTGGGTTGGTGTGCTGCAGTGAGCACAAGGAGTGCTTCAGAACCAGGATTTTTCTTCTTGTATTATTTATGGGCTCTGGGCAGGTGGTCTGGAGCACATGTGTAACCTGCAAATTACAGGTAAACAAGGACATGCAAATAATTGGGGAAGAGGGTAGAAAGAAGAGGGAGGTAGAGCAACAAGGAAGGATTACAGGATGGAGGAGTTGTGGACTGCCCAGGGGAGGGCAGGGTGGAAAGGGAGCTTCTCTGAAGGGGTGGATGTTCAGTGCTGTTACCTGACTTCATATTACTTGTATGTAAACAGTTGAGCTGATCTGAACACAGAAAATGCCTTTTGAAATGGAAATGATTGCTTTGTCCTTCTAAGTAAATATGTGTTTGCTTCTGAGCCAAATCTCAGAGCTTTTTGTTGTATTAATGAAGGGCCTGTTGGTACGTCTGTGCTGTGCATCCTGCTGAATGCCTGCTGTGAAACCGAGATCTGCACAAATCAACAGATCCTATTATTTTGATATTGAAATAGGGCACTAAGTAGAGGGCTGGTGGCAACGCCTGATGCTTATACAAATTGTCTCTGTGTTTGCTGGAAGATACATAAATAAGGATGGCAGTGTGAGTGCCCCACGTACCAGGTGCCTGCTCTGAGAAAGAGCCTTTGCTGCCATTTCCTAGAACTGCTTGTGGATCTGTCCAGGGCTTGTGGGAATGGTGGTGATTAGTATTCCCCTACAAGTACCGTTCTTAGGAACTGCTGGGCGTTTTTATTTAAGGGAGATGGCTTTGTTGAAGTCTTTGAGTGTCCTTGCAGCATCTGAAGAAGGGTTGGGGGTGGTAAACAACTTGGTTGTTTTGAGTCCATAGCAATTTCTTTTCCTTTGCAGTATCAAGTCATGTTAACATCTTGAGATTAGCTCTGTTGATTAGAGCAGGGTGCTAATAATACCATGGTCATAGGTTTGATCCCTGATTGGCCTGTTCAGTTAAAAGTTGGACTTGACGATCCATGTGGGACTCCAACTCAGAGCATTCTGTGATGTTGCTGGCTGTGACCAGAGCCTCAAAAACCTGGAATCGATTCGCCAGTAATTTGTTGGGGTCAAGGTTTCACACCTGTATGTGAAGAAATGGCCAGAACCCTGGTATTCTTCTAATTAAAGTAATATATTAATGAAAGGCAGCTGTGTTGACGTTGGAGGGAGCCAGCTAATGTTTGGAGGAGGTATTGATGGCACATATTGATTTAGTTCACATGCTATAGTCTCTGCTAGGACAGCACTGGAACAGCTGGGTGCATCAGGATTTTGTGATGTCTGGAGAGTAATTCCCTTGGGATCTGGATGCCCTGCTGTGCTCTCATTGCTGTGAGCACTTCAAAGTGGGAGTAAAAGGATGTGTTAAGTAGCAACTTGAACCAAAAGGCGTAAAACTGTGCTTAGGCCTTAACAAAGGTGAGGGAAGGAGAAATTAATCATGTTTATTTCTGTCTGTACTTGTTTATTTTTATCCATAAATCAGTTTTGAAGCATGTGTTGCTGTGCTTCCTGCCGAGCTGCTCTCCAGAGGGAGCTCTCTGTGAGGCAGGTGTGTTCCTGAGCAGAGTTTGCACTCCCAGCTTTCAGAGCATCTGAGGCTGGATGCTGCCATGCATTAAAAACAGAATCTGGAAAAGCCCAAAGACTGGTTTTGCCCATCTCTAGGTAACTAGGCAATTTTTTTTTCATTTATGAACATGAGCAACTTCCTGTTGTGTGTGTGATAGAGGGAAAAGATCTAAAAGCTCATTTAAAAATGTCTTGTTTTCGTATCCCGGGTGTGCTGTTATTGATTTGGGCTCATTGATGACAGCTCTCCAATGAGTATGGGAAACATCTAAATATATATATCTCTTTTTTTTTCCCTTCCAGGTTCTCTTTGGAGTTGATATTCTAGTAGATTTCAGCTATGCAGACGATCAAGTGCGTAGTCGTGGGTGATGGTGCTGTTGGTAAAACCTGTCTCTTAATTTCTTATACAACAAATAAATTCCCATCGGAATATGTACCAACGGTAAGTGTGAGAGTGGCTCTGGTTGCTGGGTGGTGGTGGGGCAGGGCAGCATGAATTCCCTTCCAAACTAACCTTTAGGGTGTGCAAGCCCTGATATGTGTTCCTACAGCCTGCTTCCCTCTTGGAGACTGCCTGATGCAGCAGGGAAGGGTGACAGTCAGTCTGATCCCTGCCAGTGCTGGGGGGCCCTTCCTGTATCTGCTCAGTTCTTGCTGCTTGACTGCTCTGCACAGTCTGCCTTCTCTTTCGGGGCTGATTCTGGGGGTGAGTTTAGCAGTGCCAACAACTTGCCTGGTTGTTTGCCTGGTCTCCAGCTTGTTCTCTCAGCTCCTGCTGCATCTTTGTTTTTAGGGAAAGGAGTTTCGTGTAGTTGACATTTTCTCAGGCCTTGCAAGCATCCAGAATTGTAGTGAACTATGGAGTGTGACTTCAGCTCAGCATGAGGAATGTGTTTGGATTTAAACTGTGCAGTCCATCTGTACTTCCAGACTTTGCAAGCTTTGTGTGTAGTCCTTGACTATTTTTAAGTACCCTTTTGAGTTTCACAGGCACAGTTTTCTGCAATACTGAATCCCTTGACTTATCTAAAGATCAGGTTGGGAGTGGTTTGGCTGCCTGTGAGGCATATGTACAATCTCTCTGTGAGAAAAGTGCTTTTCTCCTTAGTCTTGCTTGTGCAAGAGCTGGGTCAGGTTTTAGTGAGGTTGCTGCAGGAAACTTGGACAGCTGGATGCTGTTTTACAGTTTTCTCTGTTATGGGCCTGAAAAGTGCATACCATGTGGTATGAAAAATTCATCACTAAAAATCCTTCTCATTTAAGTAAAACTGCAACATAAAGCAACTCAAAAGACCAGATAACTCATCTGAAAGACCAGATATCTCCTTTGAGATGCCAGATAACTATCTGAAAGCTCTTCTGGAACAGATCTTTACAAAACTGTCCTCTTTGTGGAAAAGAGGTTGAAGTGAATGACATCTCCTCTTTTTGAGGTATTGGCTTTGTACACTATCCAGAGTTTTTCAACTTGCCAAATAGGGGGTTTGTCCTGTGTAGGACAGGCTTCCACAGAACAAAAATGTTTGTCTTCAGCTGTAGATCAGGAACTAAAGATGAAAGGACTCCCAAACCTCAGACTATTCAGGCTGGATGCAGTGGCCACTGTTGGGAACCTGCTGGTTGTACTGTGAGTGCAGAGATCAGTCTCTCTAATGGGCTCTGTAATGAACTGGTGAAGAAGTGGCATTTGAAATTGTGTTTTTTGCCATTCTTAAGTTTTTCAGTGGCATCAAGTGTCCTGCTGTGATGCTTCTAGGGCAGCCACATCCTGTGCTGAACCTGTGGGAGGCTGCTTGTCCTATTTAAGCTATTCTTTATGGTCAAGACAAAACACAAGTGGTCAAGAGAGTTCAGCAATGAGTGTTTCTATACTTATCCCTTAAGGGAAATGACCCTTAATTATGTTGAAAAATGTTATGATCTTAAAACGTGTGTTTTGAACTCTTGTGAGTTTGTGGGCTGCCCTGCACGTGGTATTACTGGCTGTAAATCTCTGCTAACAAGGAACATGAAAGAAACCTACTCTGAGTTGCCAGTAAGGTGTGTTCAAGGTGTCCTAAGGACTTTCTTGGCTGCTCAGTAAGGCCAAGCCAGTGCAGGGTGTGAGGGGTTGGGCTGTGGTATTGGGGATGAACAGTGAAGTTTCTTGCAGTGCTTTAAAATCTTGAATGCTGAGCCTAAGTAGTGTGAGAGGTGGATTTCTGCTTCTGGCTGATGACCTGTGGGTATGTAGTGGCCATAGTTGCTTTCTCAGTACCTATGATTTGTGAAAAGTTGGAAAAATTGGGGTAGTGGCAAGGTCTTGCTTTAACCAGGGCAGTCAGGTGGGAAGGAGACATCTGAATCTGGGAAGTTGAGCTTTGAAGTGCTGTCTCACTGCTCTTACCTCAGTTTTTGATGTTTTTTTTCACCTAAACTGGTGCTCTAGCCCTGTCAATAGATGTATATGACTACTTATTTTCCACATCCCTCCCTTTTCACTTCCATGAAAAGCTTTTGAGGTGGCTGCTGGCCTCTCTCAGGCTGGTTTTCATTTCAGCTGTGGGAGCTGCTCAGGCTGCACTTCTGTGTGGAGGCAGAACTTCCCCATCCTCCCTTGGAGGAGTCCCTGTGCAGTGATGTGCAGGGACAGGTGCTGGGGCTTGGTTTTTCTGCAGTGGGAAGGACCTTTTGCTGAAGGTAGTTTCTGCAGTACTGTCTGTTGTGGTTCTGGGGATAAGGTGGTTGATGGAAAGAAGGCTGCTGACCTCAGACAGCGCACTGCTGAGTGGGTGGGTGTGGAGGTGAGGGTTTGAGTAGGCCCTGGTGCTCAGTTGTGTAGTAAACAAGTTACTGGGTGGTGCTGGCTTTGATCTGTGCAGCGGGTCTGCCCTGGAGGACAGCACTGGTTGTGCCAGGTGCTGTGCAGAGACAGTAGAACTTTGTCTCTGGAGCCAGACTTTCCGTTCAGATCGGGAGGGAATTTGACACAGACTGATTTTTGACCAGATATTGCTTCCTTCAGAGATTGAGGGTTAATCCCTGTTGAAAAGATGGACTTTATTATGTTCAGAGAGATGACTGCAGAGGATTTGGGTGCTGTGAGATGCAGCCCCATTGCTGTTGCCCTTGAAGGGCAGGGCTGACATTCCCCATTGTGGGGACGTGATTGTTGTGTCACACCAAGGGTGAGGGTGGGGATTTCTGTGGCAGTGTGGGAAACCTCTTTGCAGTAACAGGTAAGGACTGTTGCAGGTGTTTTGTTAAGTGGTTTTTACCACATGTACCTCGTGTGCCTTTGCTTCAGTACCTCTGGAAGCAGCTGGAGTATCCCTATTCCAAATGGAATAGTTCTGTTACCGGCCTTAGTGCTCACAGCACTGTAAGCCTCATGGTTCCCTTGTCCTGTGCAGGTGTGTCTCGTGCTCTGACAAGGTGAGTAGGATGATAGGTTTGAGAGATGGCTTATTCACATCCTCTTTAAATGTGTATTTCTTTTCTTACCAGGTTTTTGATAACTATGCTGTAACAGTGATGATTGGAGGAGAGCCTTACACCCTGGGCCTCTTTGATACTGCAGGTGAGAAACCAAGTGCTTGTGTCGTTGTACCTGCCCAGGATTCACCTGAGGTGATGTGGAACATGAAAACATCCCAGATTTTTTTGTTGAGGTTTTTTTTTTTTAAGGGAAGGGGAAAAATCTTTCTTGATTCTTTATTCCTGACCTTTTGAGAGTTGCTAAATTCAGTTTATTAAAAAAGAACCCAAAACCCAAAGCAAAACAAGAAAACCTTCCACTTCTTTTGGAGCTGTTTTATTTTGTGACACCAGATGACAATTTCAGACTTTTACCTCTTACCTAGGTGATACCTGAAAGATAAAGGTTTTTGTGTTTTTAAATGCAATGAAAGGAGAAATCTGTGTTGAATAAAATGTGTGGGTTTTATTTAGTAAGTAGCCAATTTTTTGACCTGAGCTGGGACTTTGCAGGGGAAGCCCCTTTGCAGCAGCAGCTCCAGTGACCTGGTGGGGCCTCACTTGAACTCCCTAAACACCCCACACACAGTCAGACAGGGTTTCTTTACTGGCTAAGCCTCAGATTTCCCATAGGTGTCTCAGATGTCCAGATCTTTAAAATAATTTAATCATGGTGCAAAACCAAAGTAACAGCTCAAGCACAGTAGCTGTAACAGGCTCTCTACATCTCCATCTTCAAGATGTTCCTCCATTGAGGTGTCCCAGGTGTTGTGTTGGCTCCTTCCAGATCTTGGAGGTGTTTGTCCTGTGTGATGAGTGAGGGAGCATCAGTTGGAATCTGAGACATTTTTAACCAGTGTTTCGGATTTGGTTGCCAAAAAGTGCAGCAGCCTCAGTGCCAGATTTGCTTTCTAAAAACAGAGTGCTGCTGAATTGGGCAGGAGGATTTAAGGATGAGGTCGGGCAGAGTGAGGCTGGTGGGTCAGTGCTAATGGTGCCCTGCAGGGCCTGCCTGCCCTCTAAGGACTGCAAGGGAAGAGCATGGCTTCCTCCAAAACACAGCCTGGGTAGGGACTTCAGCGAGATTTTAGGAGAATACTGCTGGGTGGCCTGATCAGTCCTGTACACCAGCAGCATTCTCTGCCTGGGGACACTTCACAGCATAAGTCATAACATTTTCGTGAACAAA
Organism: Lophotriccus pileatus; assembly: GCA_035583135.1. Taxonomy (NCBI): domain Eukaryota; kingdom Metazoa; phylum Chordata; class Aves; order Passeriformes; family Tyrannidae; genus Lophotriccus; species Lophotriccus pileatus. The sequence goes on from JAWWES010000055.1 coordinate 50,640, forward strand.
ACTGTTCGGAGGTTTTTTCCCCCTCCAAACAGCAGGGTTTTTTTTGCAGGGAAATGAAATTTGATGGCATAATCCTTGTGTGGAATGGACTAGGTGCAGAGAACCTCATCTATAACCGGATCCATGTTCTGCAACTTTTCCTCATAATTGAGGGAAGTGTTATGCAGTCTGAGGGTGTTTGATCTAAAAATATATTGGAGCCTTCCCACCTCGCCGGTGACTTTCAGCAGCTCACTGTTACATAGCAACTGAATGAATTCTGGATTTGAAAACTAGGATCTCCAAATGTTTGGGTTCAGGGTATGCTTAGCTCTTTGCTTAAGAGTTAGGATTAGTCATAGGAGTGTTATTATGCTGCAGTGTGCATTCTAACCCACTGTGAAGGGCAGTATTTTGTTGTCTGTGTCTAATGCTGTGTTAATTTTCTCCTCTCTAGGTCAGGAAGACTATGATAGATTACGACCCCTCAGCTATCCACAGACAGATGTATTTCTGGTCTGTTTTTCAGTGGTGTCTCCTTCTTCATTTGAAAATGTGAAAGAAAAGGTTGGTTGAACTTTGCCTGAAAAAGCTGCTGAAATGTCAGAAGTTACCATGGGTGGTCAATAACAAATGCTGTGTCTTCTCTGTCTTTAGTGGGTACCTGAAATTACTCACCACTGTCCAAAGACTCCTTTCCTGCTTGTTGGGACCCAGATTGATCTAAGAGATGATCCCTCCACAATTGAGAAACTTGCCAAGAACAAGCAGAAGCCCATAACCCCAGAGACGGCTGAAAAGCTGGCCCGGGACCTGAAGGCCGTCAAATACGTGGAATGTTCTGCGCTTACGCAGGTGAGGGTTGGTCTTGGACCATTTCTGCTTCCTTTTTTTTCAGTTCCAGGGGGAAAAACAGCTCCAAGTGGATGTGAAAGGGTATAAGCTCTGTTTCTGCTGTTGACACTGTAGCTTTCTCTTTGTCTCGTTGTTCTAAGGCACAGGGAGTTGGCAGCGGTACAAAGAGAATCAGCCTGTGAGGGTTAGGCCTAGTGTAGAGGAGTGATGGAGGAGAATGTGCTTGCTGTGTTTGCTTCTGTCTGGAGAAGAATAACTATTGAAAGCTTAGGAGGTGTGTTACAGACAATAACTGGGTTAGGGCACAGAGTGCAGCTCATACTGAAGAGAGCAGGCAGAGGAAAGAAAGAAAAGCTGCTCAGAAAAGTTAATTCTGGTACCTGTAAGACTGAAAGCCTTCACGGTCTAGAGCTGCTTTGTCTTCCTGTGCAGGTGGTGGTGAGCTGTTTCCTGTGCCCGCCTTCAGATGGAAGTTCTGTTGAAACAGAAAAGAAAAATGAAATAGTTCTTAAGACATAAACATGATGTGTGAACTAACTTGTGAATGCGAGTCTAAAGGCAACTAAAACAGCTGATTTGAGGCCAGGAAACCTGATTATCCTTTCCCTTTCAATTAGGAATACTAGGGTGGGAGCCCTTTTTTGGCTAGTTGGCCTTTTGCCTTGACTTTTGGGTGCCCTGGGAACTGAACTTGGTGTGCCTACACCTGGAGAATTGACTGCCACTCTTTACAGAGTAGTATTAAGGAAGTTGTTAAAGAATTTGTCCCTGCCTGGTGTGCATGGAACCAGGGGTGCACAATATCAAGCCCCTGACTCTTTCCAGGATCAAGCCCCTCAATCCTCAATATGTTGTGCATTTATTTCCTTGAGCCACGAAACTTTATTGCAGAACTTCTGAAAGCCTGAAGTTTTACTTATCTCACTCCTTTTGCCCAGATTGCATGTTGGCCCTTCCATTTAGGATCTGGGGGCATTTTTTTTTTGTAGCAAAGCTTTGCCTGAGTGTTTGCTGCAAATGAAGCAGCTGTGCTGGAGTTGTGCAGGACACTGGCATTGGAGGTGGTGTGGCAAGGTAGGCTGTGGTTCATCCTGGGAATCCCTGATCCAATGGTGGTCTTGGCTGTGCTTCCTTACTGCCCACAGGCAAGCTGAGGGTTATTTGTGCTTGAGCTGTAGTTCTTTTAGATCTGTTCAGCCCTAGAATACTGTTGTAGATGGTGTCTGGCACATCCTGAATGCTGCTGTTAACTAGGCTTTAGAAGCTGGTAGTTGGATAAATACCTGCCAGGGCCATTGTCCTGTATTGCTCATTGAGACCCTTTCCCCTGTAGCTTTAGCCTTGCCTTGTGTAGTCTGCTCTAATTGCATGGAAACACTTAGAATTACCAGAGCAAGAGTTGATATGATAAAAAATGTCAGTGTTTATCCATTCTTTCTTATTTCCAGATAGACTGATCTGTCTCTGTTGCAGTGAAATGCTTTATGCACCTGAAAGCTCAGCCTGAGCTCTTCCAGAGCATTAGTGCTTGTATACCCACTGCTGGTTTTAGGAGTCAGGAGTGACCTGGGAGGAGGGTTCAGAAGCCTTCTCACCTGGAGCACTAGTTGGTTTGCATCTGCTCCATTCTTCTTCCTTTATTTGTGGTTGACTCCCCTCACAAGACACCTTTTCCCTGGCTCTGTCAGCAGTGTCTGGCAAACAGCAGCGTAGCTGATCTGTGAAGGTGGTGTGGAGCTCCTGCAGTGATCTCACTGGCAGCTTGCTGCTCTCCTGGCCAGGAGGATTGTTTTCCTCCCTGCAAGGCGATGCAGTAGTAGCTGGTTTCAGCTGAAGCGAGACTCAGCTGGATGTTCAGTCTCTCCTTGCCTTGGCTGCTGTCTGCATGGTTCACCTCAGCAGTCCAGGGTGGTTTTTTCCTTCCCAACTAATTTACAAATGACTGACACCACAGTAGCAAGTCATCATAGAATCCAGGAGCTAGCACGTTTGTTTTTGTACTAGGTCAGTCACCAGAGGCTGAGTTTCTGATTCTTTTCTGTACAGACAGAATATCTTCTCCCTCAGTTTGCATGAGTGCTGTCCTGGGGAGCCAGTTTAATCCCCCTTTCCTCAGGCTGTGCAACCCATTTTTGTGATGAAGGCATTTTCAGTGTCTCCAGCCTTTCTCTACCAAACAGTGCCCAGTGCCACTGTGACAGGTGGGTAAGGCTTTGCTGTTAGGAAAGGGTGACTGACAAGCAGATTGCAGCTGATTGTTGCTTCTGTTATGCTGAAGAGTTAAATGCCTGAGTGGACTTTCTAAACCCCAATGCTAGTAGCTAACACCAGGGAGAACTCTGAATTCAGTTCCTTTTTCCCCCCTGGGTGCTGGGTTGGCAGTTTTGACACAACTTTATAAAGTGCCTTAAGCTGTCTGTGCATGGAGGGAATAAAGGAAGCCTGATCTCAGCTTGTTCCCAGTGCAGGAGCCATGACTTTAACTGCTGTGTGGGCCTGTGTGCCTGTGGTATTGAACAGTTCCCTTCACATTGTTACTCTTGGTCATCCAGGCTTTTAACTCTGCTCCTATTTTCACAGCAGTATTGTCCCTATCTCTTTTTACTCCTCTTCAGTTTTTTGCTAGGTCCTCCAAAACAAATCCCAAATTCTGGGCTCCTGAACAAATTTCTCCCATGCAGTAGGAAAACAGAAGTCCCTGAGTAGGAGAATTAAGGAAGGTTGTTTTCTTGATTGTTGCCTTGCCTGGGTTCTTAATCTGTCTAACAGTACAGTACTGAGTTTATGCTACAGCCTTATTTTTGCAGAGAAAGGAAATCTAATTAGTACACAGACTTCAGAGGCATTATTTGTCTGAAGTCTTTAGCTCTTTTGTCAGCCTGGGTTGCAACTCATTTTAAAAAAAGAAAAAGTTGCTGGGGAGGATGTACAGGATGTACACTGTAGTTTCCTTAAACAAGATGATACGTACAAGTATAATCTTGTATGTAATGTGACGGCCTTAAATGCTTCCAGATGGAACTGCCTTAGAGCTCTCCCATGTATGTGCTTCAGTAAAACGAGATTAAAGACTTTCTAAAAGGGATATATCCAGTATAACCTGCGAGGGAGAAACCAGTTACATCTGAATGATCTTAAAAACAAAAAAAAAGGAAGTCTAAATTCTGCACAGACTGCAGCTGTTTACGGGATTTAATTGCAGCTTTTCTGTTTGCCTTTAGCTGTCATAAGGCAGTTCTCCTGAATTTATGAAGGTTGCACTCAGGACAGTAGATTTAGGCGAGTCCAGTTAGCCTAAACCGAGCCAGGTTTTACTTCTGGTGTGGTGTGTGAGTTGGCAGAGCTGTGTGGGAGCAGTAACACCCTGCAGAGTTCCTGTTGTGCTTGCAGCAAACGCAGCGCATGCCCCGTGCTCCGGTGTGACCCCCGCAGACTCCTGCAGCTCTGGCACTGCTTGTCTGGTGGTGGATCCCGGTTGTTCCAGTCCTAACGCTGTTTCTGTCTTCCCGTGGTTATACTTGCTTTGGGAACTAAACTGAATAACTGAAATGCATCATTTCCATGCTGGCTCCCGGTGTCACAGTAGCACTGGTAAGGTATTGCATCACTTCTAAAGACCGAGAGTTACTGACTGCCAGTGACGATGGCTTACCAGGGAGGTCCTGCTTCCATCCCAGGTTGTGTGTTCCCAGCCATCTCAAGACCTTCAGTTATTCAGGGGCTGAATTCACAAAGCAGGAGTTGTTTGGAGCCTTTGCTGTGGACCAGCTGCCACCGGGGGAGTTGGGAGCAGCAGTCCGTGCATCCGAGGTGCTCACTTATCCACAGTGGGTGACTACAAAAGGTTTAGCTGGCCTTTTGGGTCCCTGTGGTGGGGCAAGCTGCTCTCCACTCCGTTTACTCCCCTGTAAACTCCCTCAGTGTATGTACAGCAGTGGAGTGGAAACTACCACCCGTTGTGTGGCTCCCACCCCCATGTTATTGCTGTGTTTGTGCCTCTGCCCTTCTGAGTGTTTTGTCCGACCTTGTCTGTCAAATGTTCTGTCTGTCTCTGTCACTGACTTATGGGTCATCTAAATGAGATTTCCTCCTGGGATCTACTTTGTTTTTTTACAAAGTAAATCTGTTTACTGCCTCTGTGAATTCAGCCTTGCTCTATCCTGAATGCTCTTTGTATCTGCTTGTTTTTCTCTAATCCTCTAACCTGGCTGCTGTTTTTTCTCCTCCCCTCTGTCTTGTAGAGAGGTCTGAAGAATGTGTTTGATGAGGCTATCCTAGCTGCCCTCGAGCCTCCGGAAACTCAGCCCAAAAGGAAGTGCTGTATATTCTAAACTTTCTTCTTCCCCTCTTGCTGCTGCTTCCTCTGTCCCACTACTGTAGAAACGTGGTTAAAAATGAATCAAACCACCTTGATTGAAAGCTGTTGTGCCTGCTTACCATCTTTAGAGCAACCTCTGTATTAGCCCTTGGACTGAAAAACAGTACTTGAGATCTTTAGTAAAACGTTGTGACTGTGGAACACGAACTGGACTCGCTTAACTCCCTGCTGCTTGGGTTGCCAGATGTGACTAGCTTTATAATTCAGGCTGTTGGGGGAAAGGATTTGGTTACATTGTTATTTAAAGAAAGTTCAAAAGAGTAAGAGATGTTTAATCTTCCTGAATCCAGCTGGAAGAAACAATGAGTGTGTTTTCAATTTCTGCTTGTGAACTTGTAAACTGTATTTGCATGACAAAAGTACCTGAACCGGTGATCTGCAAGTGACGCTGTAACGTGAAGGGTTTTCTGGTTCTCCTGTGTGCAGTGAGATGTTTTTCTGTTGCTGTTGCTTTGGCTGTCTGTGCTATAGTGGAGTATTTGTCAGTCCTTGGGGGGAAGGAAATATCAATGTACTTGCGACTGCTTTATGAACTGTTAAAATTCTTGCTTTCACTAACATGGTAGAGCTCCTCATTTCAATAATAGACCTTAAAGCCTGTTACTGTAAGATGTAAAGCTGCTGCTTACTATCGTGCTTCTGATTTTTATTGTTTTAAGGAGAAAACATCAATTGTAGCTTGTCTTTAAATTTTGAAATTAAAAATTGCAGTTGTTTGTATAAATGACTGATGAAGCTTTATTCGAATTGCATCTCCTGGCTCCAGTTTAATCCTTAACGCAGTGTGTGGTACCTCTGGGTACTCCTCCCAGCTCGACTTCTCTGCTGCCATGGCAGCTTCTGGGCTCTGCCTGGCTGCTTCTAACCCTGGGGTGTTTAGGGCTGGATGCCCAACGAGAGCGTGTACTGGACCAGGTTGTCGTTGCATGCTTGCCTTGTCTCTCCTCCCCTGACACCCGGGTCGGGTGCCTGCTGTGCCGAGCGTGCTCCAGGTAGAGCTCTTCCATCTGAATGCAGCACTTTCTGCTTTGTCATTAGCATGTGAAATGTGCGAGTGGCCAGTTAATCATAAAAATTGCCTTCAGGAAATGACTTTGGCGCATGTGTTTTGCTTCCTGTGAAGTTCCCTGGTCTGCTCTCAGAGGGTTTGTGTTCCCGTTCCCAGAACAAGGTGCTGTGCTCGGGAGCTCCCTCACTGGGCAGGCAGGCTCAGAGAGCTATGGGTGGCAAACCTCCACCTGTCTGTAGAAGGGTTATGGCTGCCACTTGGCTTTCTGGGGTTTTGTTTGTGTGAAAACTCAAAAATGAGACTGCCCCTTTTTCTCTCTTTGCCCCTTTTCAGAAAGGCCTAAAGAATGTATTCGACGAGGCGATATTGGCTGCCCTGGAGCCCCCGGAGCCGAAGAAGACTCGCAGGTGTGTGCTGCTATGAACGTCCCTCCACTGCCCCTTCTGCAAAGCTGGTGTTTGATGTCACATTAAAAGCAATGTTTAAATCAAACTAAAGATACAAATTCTAAAATTTGTTTTTGCAATAATGACAAATGCCCTGCACTCCCATCTCCCCCCACACGATCCCTGTGTGAGATGAGAATGTTAGTGTTTATTCCTCAGTGCCCCCTCAATTCAGTTAAACTAGTTAATTTTGAGTAACTATGTATTATCAGAAAACACTGATCAGTACTAGTTTTTTATTTTGTTTATTGTTTCTAATTTTTTTTTTTGTTTAACATCAAGGCATGCTCAATGACTTTTTCTGTAACAGACTAATTTTAGGCTGTTTTACTGAAGCCTTGCCCTTTAAGCCAGTCTGGCAAGACTTAGTTCTGGTTTCAGTACCTTGTAGGGCTGTTTCTGTAGCCAGTCAGCAGCCTGGGTGTGAGCAGACTTTAGTCAGGAAAGCAAAATGTCCCAAGCTGGTGCTTCTCTAAGAAGGAGTGCAGAAAATGCATCTCCTCTGAAGTTGCCTTGTATCTTTTTCCGCTGGCTTTTTACAGTGCAGGTCATAAATTTCTACCCCATCCTCTAAATTATGAAGCCTTAGGAATAGGAGAATCATTTTTCTCTGGGTGCACCATCAGACTTGAATCTAACTTGCCAGTGTCTCGCCTAATCTTTGCCATCATCAGCTTTTGGCTCGTGATGAAGAAATAACCGCACCTTTGGAAGCATGCCTGGCTGGATCAGTTGGCTTTTAACAAATCCACCTTCTGCCAGTCCTTAATTGTTAGAGAAATGCTTACATGAACTGCTGCTTGGACACCCTGAGGGGGGACCCAGGGCATGCAGCAGTGGGGTTTTGGAGCTGGCTCTGATGGTGCATCTCTTGCTGGATGGCTTGGCATCCTTCAGGGGAGGGGTGGAAAGACAGACCTGTGTCAGTCAGAACGAACTGCAGGGAGGGGCTTCTGGTGTTTAGTGTGGCACCATACCGGGACCAGTTAATGGAAGCCCTTTTTCTGCAACCTGAACCTGTAAGGTGGACTCCAGCCCCTGAGGATCATGTGCAGGGTCTGTATGTAGACCAGCTGCAGTGTCGTAAGGATTTTACCAAATATATATTTTGGCCTGCAAATTCAAAGGTTTTTTAAGACTTAGTGGATCTTCTCCATCTTCCAAAATTCCAATTTCCTGTAGACTCATTAGTGTGGAACCAATGCTTTTTCATGTCTAAGTTCTTTGTATATGCATTCTTTTCAGATGTATTAAACATAAAGTATCTTCACAAGCCTGCCTGAGGGTAGTTATTTCCTTTACCTTTCTCTTCTGAGTGTGAAGGACTTGTAAATAACGGCTTTTATCCCTTGTGAGCCGCACTCTCCTCCTTATGAGCTAGCTTGGGTCTTCCCTTAATGTTTAATCCTGCTTCTGGCCTCAGTCCTGTCAAGATTGCTCTCATCTTTGATGTAACATCTTTACTGTCAGATCCAGTTCTGAAGAGAGGGCTGGGTAGCTCTTAATGAAAGGAATACTCAGTGTACATGCTCCCAAAATAGGAAAAGTTGGCTTTTGGGCCTTCTTGGGCTCCTGCATCTCTTCTGTTAAGAAGTTCCCTGTTGTTCCCTGCTCATGGGCAGTAGCAAAACCCCTGAAGAAACAAATGACATCATACCCACCCCAAAACCTAAAAGGCTTTATTACACCTTTTTGGTAACTCTCCAAGGGAACAGTCTTACACTGTTGATAAATAACTTGTATTATTATTAAAAGACATTCCAGAGAGCCTCATTAAAGGTCACTTTTATTTTAAGAAGCTGATTTGAGGGTGCTGTAATCCCAAAGCTTAGTGTAAAATGTGTGGTAGTGATTAGTGCTGCTCTTTAACTTCGCAGTTCAGTTTCTCGTTGCTGTTTTCTGTGGGGAGGCTTGGCTGGAGCCCTGGGTCTCCTGGTGAAGGTTCTGATGGTACTTGCTGGTGACAGTTTTGGTGTCTTGTCTGTGTTCTTACAGCAGGCTGTAACAGGCTTCTGCACCTTCCAACCAGTGTGCTGTTGTCAGTGGAGTTGAAATATGGAAATTGAGGACTATCAACGTAGTTAATGTGGAGAAGAGTCCTGCCTCTTGTAGGGGACATACTGACATCTGAAATCCAAACCATGAGGCTGGACTCCCAAGTTGATTACTGCAGGGAAGCAGTTGCTTTCCTGAGTCAGGAGATAACTTTAAGCACAACTTTTGCTCAGTCCCTCCCTTGCTGAATTAGTTAATGTGTGGAAGTTTCCCACTGTGTATAAGCTGATTCAGCTAATCCTGCTGTTTCAGAGGCTTCTGGTGCAGGCAGGGACTCTGCATGGCTGCTGTAACTCAGTCTGGTGCTAAGATTGTACTAAACTGGTGGCTGTTTTTTCTCTCGAAGCTTCCCTGTGCTGTGCCATCAGGCACATGTTGGAGTCACGAGCTTTTTCTCGCTCTCCCTTGCCCATTTCCCTGTGGGGCAATGGGAAACTATGTTATGCTTTGGAAGAAATGGTGCTGTTGAAAGCAGAGGCAGTGATGGTCGCCTTTCTGCAGTGTTTGGGAGATCAGTGAGACAGGCTGAGCTCTGCAGCTTTCCCAGGAGGTGACTCCTGTGCTCAGCTGTGTCCTTCACTCCTCCCTCTCCTTCCCAGTAATTTGCTGTCAGTGCTGGGCATTATACTTAGTGAGGTGTGGCCCTAATTGAAGTGTGGGGAGGGTATGATGGGCACACTTGATAAGACCTCTGAGAGAAGAGCTTTTGGGAGCAACTGTACAACTGAGTCACCCTGAGGCTCCTGAGCAGTCGCTTCCATGGCATTGCTCAAACTGTTGTCCATCACCAGCTGCCTGAAGGGCTTTCCAAGCAGTCCCACCTGGGATAGTGCCCTTTGTGCTTCCCTGCCTGGGTTACATGTGTCTGCCCTTTTGTCCTGAAGGGCCCCCAGAATGGAGATCTGACAGGGTGCAGCTACCTTAGTGTTATGTCAGATCAGTGTCCGAATCTCCTGACTTGTCTGTCCTTTACGTGCTCTATTTCACAGCCCAGAGTGATTTTGGAGGGTGCTGGTGGGATCTATACTGGGTGAAATGTAAGTGGGTATTGCCCTCCAGCAGTGAATGGAGTTTGGGGCCCAGCTGGAGGGAGTTTGAAGGGCCCTGAAATCTCGGTGTTGCTGTTGGGGTGGTTTCGCTTGGCAGACCTGCTCCTGCCACTTGCTGCTGGTCACAGCTAAAAACAGACCGGTGGTTGTGGTGTGTTCCCAGGGGGCACCAGTGTCTGCTGGTACTTGGCCTCACTCCTGGTTTGCAGCTGGCAGCAGCTGCCTCCTTTTAAAACCAGACTCCGAGTGGGACTTGCAAGAGCATTGTCAGCACTGCCCCACCCAGCTTTCCTGGCTGAGGTGAACCAGCCTCTCTCTCCCTGTGCAGCTCTGTTCTGTGGGCACTGTGCTGGGGAGGTGTGTTGCTTTGCTTTCCCTGGCTGCCCACACTCTGCTTTCTCTGAGAAACATTCCTCACTGTCGTTCCTCTTCAACCCCTGGGCTTCTGTCGGAGGAGTGCAAGTCACCATTTGGGTGCCCAGAGACCCTCCTGCTGGTGAGCAGGAAAACAGAGAAGATCAAGCATGGAAGAAGAGGAAATGACTGCTTCAAAAACTTTTAAAGAATTAAAAATAATCCTGAGGTGATTAAACTATGAATAAACTAGTTCTAGCTGGTGAAAGAAGCAGACCCCTCCTTCTGGCAGTGCATTTCTGCTGGTTTTGTCACCTTGGTCCCAGTGGTGATCTGTCCCTTTCGAGGGCTGAATCAGTTCCTGAAACTGAGTCTGGTGAAAAAAGAAACTGGTGAGCCAGGAGTTGGCAGGAGCTTTCTGTGAACTCCTGACCTGAATGACTTGTCCAGGATTGCTCAAGAAATTGGTAGTTGGGCCCAGGCTGGAGCTCAACAAGAAGGTTATCTCGGCTAGAGATCCTGCTGCCCTGCCACAAACACACCAGCAAGTCCAGGGCCTCCTCCCTCCTCTTCCCTTGGAGGCTGGTGCTAACTGACCAACTCCCCACTATAGTGAGGTGAGATAAAAATACCATTTACTGTGGGCTTAGACCAGGACAAAAGCCTGGACAGAGAAGGAATTGGCTGTAGCTCAGGTGGAGGAGTGTGGATGAGGAGTGAGGGAACTCCTGATCTGTATCAGGGCTCCTCTGATTTCAGGGGCTCTCTTGGGTGTGGATTCTGTATTTATTAAGACCCAGCCTAATGCTGCTGCCCTCTGCCTACTTCTCAGCTTTGGCAGAGGTTCAGAGTAACCAAGGTGGGGTTGTATTTGTTTGGTCACCCCCTAATCTAGTGGTCCCTGGAAATTGCTAAACGTTTCCTTACCACAGGGAGGTTTTTGGCTTGAATTGTCAAGGTGAGAGCTGAGGAGCAGATGGGCACAGCCCCTGTGCAGTGTGTGCTGTCAGGCACTGCTTGGCAGCAGCCAGAGGGCTGCCCTGGAGCACGGACAGGCAGCTCCTCTCACCTGGAGGGCAGAGAATGTCTGCTGGGATGTCTCTCCAGTTGCTGTGGGGCAGTGGCTGCTCAAGGGGAATGCTCAGAGATGGAATGTTCACCGTGTCTGCTCCAGTCTGCGGTGCATTTCCAGCTGCCCTCTGGTGGTTTGGGACAGAAGGGCTGAGATTGGAATTTGGCCCGAGTTCCTGACGTCACCTGCTCCTGAGAGCCTCTGCTGCCAGCGGGATCTTCTGGAGCTGAGCGACCCTTGGAGTGGGAGCCCTCAGGGTGGGACACAGTGGGCTCGACTCCAGCAGCCCCCTGGGTGGCCTGCAGCGGTGCCTGGGTCATGGCTGCTGTCCATCAAGCTGGATGAGGCACTAAACCAACTGACCGCAAGGGTTGTACAGGTTGGTTTCCACATGGGAGGTGGCTGGATGCTCCAGGGTGAGGTGATGGAGTTCTGGAGCAGGAAAACACAGACTGAAGTCCCTACAGCAGCTTCTTCGTGGGCTCTGGTGAGAAATGGGCTTGAGCTCCAAAGCACAGGTTTGCCATCACCTTTAACCTTGCCATCAGTATTTGTGCTGGAATAAACTCCATAAAATTAAATCAGTTATGCACTGAGTTTCCTGACCTTTAGACTTGATGCACATGGCAAAATACTTCTGTCAGTTTTGAAATTCCAGCCTCTCCATGGTTGTGAAGAAACCAGGACCCTGCTGAGGGTTGTGTAGGGCAGCCTGTGGTTACTGCCTGCACACAGGGGGAGTGTTTGTGCATCTGCTCACCCCCTTGTGCCTCTCAACCTGGAGAAGTGCCCATGTTAATGAGTGTGTGAGGGAAAAGCCTAAACCCCAGGGTGCAAGGAGTGTACCAGTCCTGTCAGCACCGTCCCTGAAGACACTGGCTGGAGTTGCACACACCCTGCAGGGTTGTGTGCTTGCTCCTGCTGGGTGACCCCAGACCTGTCTGCCTGTGGTCTGGGGGGCAGCTACAGCAAGGTGAGCTGTGCCAAAACATGGGACATCCACAAGAACCACCCTGACATCCCGGCAAATGTCACTGCTGGATAGCCCAGCTCCTCTTTGCTCTGCTTAAAAGTGGCTTCTGCACAAGTCCAGGCCACTGATGACCTGCCCATGCTCAGTGTGCGTGGGAACATCAGTATGTCTTGTTTTGGGGTGATGTGACTGCATGGGGAGGGGATTTTTCATGTTCCCAAAGAGGAGAATGGTTGGTTACTTTATCCAGCATCCAGCTCTGGAAGGACGGGGGCATCAGAAGTGGAAGCTGCATTCCCTCGAATTTAGCACAGGACCTGTGTCTGGGCTGCTGCCCCTCACACAACACCAGGAAGGGAGCTTACCCAAGAGAAACACAGCTCGTGGCCCTTCCTTCAGATTGGAGCAGAGCTTCATCAGTGCTGGCCACTTGTCAAACATCACCTCCTAAGTGTGTGCCCAGTGGAAGCAAGGTCAGTGACACGGGAAGGATTCAGAGATGCTGCTTGTCACTGTAGGGAGAAAATTCATGTGGCCAAAGCTCAGCTGGAGTTGGAGCTGCCAGAACTGTGGGAACAATAAAAAGAGTTTTTTCAAATACATTAATGGCAATAGGCAGTAGGTTCCCTTGCTGGATGCTGTGGCAGCAGTGAAGCAGGGTGGGTATCTTGCTCCTCCTTCAGGATGCTCTGCTGGTTGGAAGGCATTTCTCTTCTCCTTCCTGTCAGGTGAGAGCCTTCAAAAAGCCCTGCCCTCCTTCTCTGTGGCTAGCCCTGCCATGAGACATCTGTTCCCCAAATCTCTTCCCTCCCACCTTTCACAGCTGGGTATCCCAGGGGAACTGGAGATGCCAGCACAGTGCCACATGCTTCCCAGAGCTTGCAGCAGTGTGGGCTCCTCCTGCTTGATGTTTTTTCTGAGTTGTTTGCTGTCTGTCACCTGCCTGTCTCCATTCTGGGCTGTGGACCTTGCTTACATCCCATCAGTGTTGGGTGAGAAGCAATTCCTGTTAAATGCAGCCAGGGCTGAGGGGGGCAAAACCAGAAACATCAGAAACTCGGGACCTCTCAATGAGTATCTTCATGCAGGAGTTGAGACCTGATGTCTTCCAGGTGAGGTAGGTGACTGCTTTGGCCCTCAAGGAGTGTTTCATCCTCCTCAGCTGTGGTCTGGCAGTGCAGCCAGCTCCTTGCTCCCTGCCTGGTGTGTGCTGTGGAGGTGCAGGGCTGTGCTGGGCGCAGAGGGATACTTGGATATATGTGGGAGCTGACAGCATGGGAAAGGCTCGCCCTGGAAACCTGCTCTGGCTTCTTCCTTTCTCCTGGGGAGCGTCTGAGTTGGGCAGCACTTTTAGAAACTGCTGAGGCATCACGGTCCTGGCAGCCAAGAGGCTCGTTTCCTGAGGGCAGACGGCAGGGATGGGTCTCTGGCGTGCTCCGAGATCTGGCTGTGCCTGAGCGGTGCAGCTGCGGAGGAAAAGCCGCTCTGCTGTCTGGGCAGAGGCAGCAGGGCAGGGGGACAGGGTGGGGGGGCTGTGATGGGCCAGCGTGGTTGTCACACTCTGCTTTTATCCAACAGGTGGTTTTAAGAGATGTTGGCTGCCCACCCTGGAGCACAACGTCCCTGGCTTCCTCCCTAGTGGTGGCAGTGCTGGGACATGCAGGTGGCTGCTGCTGGCAGGGGATAATCAGGAGCACCACGGGGTGGTTATGGCAGATCACAGAATCCTGAAATTGTTTGGGTTTGAAAGGACTTTAAAGATAATTCAGTTCCAATGCCCTACCATGGGCAGAGACACCTTCCAGCAGACCAGGTTTCTCCAAGCCCCCTCCAACCTGGCCTTGAACACTTCTAGGGGTGGGGCAGCCACAGCTGCTCCAGATCCCTGGAGGCATTTTGCCCTGCTTTGGAGCTGGAGCCTCCTGTGCCAGTAAAGGGTGAGTGTTGATTCAGCCATGACCTTTTTTATTTCCTTTGAATTAATGAAAAGAAAAAGGGAAAACCAAAGAAAAATAAGTCTTCTACGGCAAACAATGGCTAACCATCCCAAGAGGTGCTCATGAACCCGGTGCTGGCTGATGGCTAAAGCCTGATTAAATTAAACCTGGAAATGTTTTGCCCAATATCATCTTCTCCTCCTTATTTGACAAATGCTGATCACCCTGATTTGCTTGGATGCGCTCAGATAACAGATGGGAATTTGTCACCTACGTGCAGCGGGGGAAGGGGCAGGAAATAATCTGGAATTTCTCACTGCTGCAGCAACCCACGCAGCCAACCTCCCCGTGGGGTCCTCTCCTCTGGTCATGGGGCTCAAATGCTGCATCTGGGTTGGTAGTTTGCTGTGACACCCAGAGCTGTGGCATCTGAGGGAGGTGGTGCCAGCCTGGCCTCTGATGC
>JAWWES010000055.1:66797-97512 GCA_035583135.1 Lophotriccus pileatus
CAGAGCTCCAGGAGGGTTTGGATGATCCTCTGGGGCACAGGGTGGGACTCTGGGAATGGGCCTGTGCAGGGCTGAGGATTGGACTGGGTGATCCTTGGGGGTCCCTTCCAGCTCAGCACATTCTGTGATTCTGTAAACCTCTCCTGGTGAAACTGAATCCGTCCTCTTATCCTGTCACTTGTTCCCTGGGAGCAGAACCTGACCCCCACCTGGCTCCACCCTTCTGTCAGGGAGTTGCAGAGAGTGAGAAGGTCCCCCCTTTTCTCCAGGATGAGCCCCCCAGCTCCCTCAGCCACCCATGGTGCTCCAGCCCCTTCCCAGCTCTGTTCCCTTCTGTGGACACACCCCAGCCCCTCAATGTCTGTCTTGTTATGAGGACCCAGAACTGACCCCGGGATTTGAGGTGCTTCACCAGCACCCAGAAAAGAGGGACAGTCACTGCCCTGGTCCTGTGGCCCTACTATGGCTGGTACAGGCCAAGTGTCATTGTCCTCCTTGCCCACCTGGGCTCATGTTCAGCCACTGTCAAACAGCACCCCCATGTTCTTTTCCACCCAGCAGCTTTCCAGACACTCCCCATGCCTGGAAGTGCTTCCTGGGATTGGTATGACCCAAATTCAGGATTTGGCCTTGTTGAACTTTGAGCAACTGGCCTTGACCCATCGATCCAGCCTGTCCTGATCCCTCTGCAGACCCTTCCTGCCCTCCATCAGACCCACCCTCTCACCCCACTTGGTGGTGCCTGTGGTGGGGCCACCCTTAGCTGCGTGGTGTGGATTTTTGGGGTCCCACCACAGAAACACAACCCCCTTGCCCGGATGGATGTTGTCCCAAGCCCGGAGCAGGGGGGTCTCATCCGCGGGATGCTTTGCGAGGTGCTGACCCACCACCCTGCCTCGGCTGCGCCGCAGAGCATCATCCACGGGCCGAGCGAGGACCCCGCCGTGCCCCGGGCAGAGGCGATGCCGGCTGGGCTGGGGACAGCCCGTCAGCCTGTCCACAGCCCGCTAGATGGCAAACACGTAAAGGCTTTGCTTGCTGCTGGCCAGCCCGATCCCTGGTTCCAGTGCCAAGGAGGGGGCTGGAGGAGTTGGATTTCTTTTCGCTGAGGCCGTCTGCACCAGCAGCCACCGGCTGTGGGTCCGGCGCAATCATTTACATTTCCAGCTCCTTTGTATAACTGCAGTCCCGGGGCGTGCACAAACTGCTGAGCTGTTTACAACTGCAACGGGGCTGCGGCACCGCCGAGCGCGCCGCGTCCAGCTGCGCTCCCGCTGCTGCCTCTGTTGGTTTTGGCTTCCTCCGCACCAACCCAGCCCTGCTTTAGAGAGGATCAGGAGGAAGAGGAGAGAGGCTTGGGGGGGGGGTTTAGTCGGGGAGCTTGTTCCACTGACTGTGCTGGGTTTCCCTGAGTCTCTTTGGCTGCTGAGCTGGAGCATCCTCAGCGCCTGTTTGGCCTGATGCTGTGTCCCCGTGGGTGCTTTACGGGCACAGCCCCCCTCGGGTACCCCAATCTGAGACCTTATTTCAAGCCACTGCTTCCTGAAGAGGAGCAATGGAGGGACAGGTGCTAATCTCTGCTCTCTGGTCACCAGTGAAAGGATCCAAGGAAATGTGCCAGGGGAGGTTTAGGTTGGATATCACGGAAAGGTTGTTCCCCCAGAGGGTGGTTGGCACTGAACAGCCTCCCCAGGGCAGTCCTCCCTGTGACCCCCAAGGGTCACAGAGCTCAAGGAGCATTTGGACAACACTCTCAGGGGACATGGAGAGATTGTTGTGGGTGTTCTGTGCAGGGCTGAGGGTTGAACTTGATGATCCTTGTGGGTCCCTTCCAGCTCAGGATATTTCATGGTCCAGGGCTGGCAGAAGCCTGTGGAATGCTGCCCAGACATCCCATCCCTCTCTGTAGATGTCCCTTCTGTGCTGTCTCCTGCTGTCTCAGCCCTGGTGAACCTGGGGTGCTTTGGCCTCTCTAGTGAAAGAAAGTGGTGTAAGTTGGACAGGACAAACCCATTCCAGGGAGGACACTGCCAGCAGACCAGTGCCTCTCCCCAGCTTTGGCTCCTGGGCCCTTTCCCTTTCTTGCACAAAGGGAAGATGCCACTTGGGTTTGCAGGCTGGGACTTTTCCTCTGAGATTCAGTGAAAGAGTTGGGAGCATCTTCTGTCTGCTGAGAGTGAGGAGGCTGGAATCTGCCAGGCTGATATGTTTCATGGGACGTGGAAGAGCTGCTGCCAGCCTCAGATGTTGCCCAGGAAACATGGGGATGTGGCTGCTGCTGCTGCAGAGCAGGAGACGTTTTGTGATGCCTGAGTAATTCAAGAACTTGATGGATGCAGGTACTGAGGTGCCTCAGAAAATCCCTTCAGACTTTAATCTGTATGATGAGGGGCTGAAAACCCCTTTGAAAAGCTGGCTGTGGTGTCTGGCCAGAGCTCAGCCGCCGTGGCTGGAGAGCAGCATAGCTTTGAAGATGGGACTGCGTTGCTTGAGGGGCTTTTGGAAATGTGAGCTTTGACCTCATGCCCTGATCAAGCCTGTCCTGTTTCTCAGCCCTGTCTGGAGACAGAATGGGGGATGATTTCCCTGGGGCTACCTGGTCTGACTGATGGGGGTGTTCAGATGCACTCCTAACCCTGGGAGGAATGGGGAAGGGTCTGGGCTGTGTGATGTGTCCCCAGTGCTGGTGGGACACGTGTGGAATGCACACAGTGCTTGTGCTGCCCTTCAGTGATGAACCTGGCAGTGGATGCAGAAAAGCCTCTACTTGGTGCCATGGGCATCTGCTTTTCCACAGAATCCCAGACTGGTTTGAGTTGAAAGGGACCTTAAAGCTCATGTCATTCCACCCCCTCTTCCACTATCCCAGGTTGCTCCAAGCCCTGTCCAACCTGGCCTTGGACACTTCCAGGGATGAGGCAGCCACAGCTTCTCTGAGCAACCTGTGCCAGGGCCTCCCCACCCTCCCAGGGAAGAATTTCTTCCTAATGTCTAATCTAAGCCTACTCTCAGTTTAAAGCCATTTTGCCCCAGTCCTTCCTGGGGTCCCTGCCCACTGCATGCTGTAGGCTTTGCCTCTGCAGTTTGATTCCTGCCTTGAGCTCCCTCATTCCCTCTGCTCCCCCTCTAGTTCCAGCCTGGCTTGGCTCCAGCCTGGCTCCAGCACGGGTTAATCTGTCAAATTGTTCCTAACAAACCCTCCCAGACAATGGGGGATCGTGCATCTCTGCCTCCTCTCCCCTCCTGCCACCGACAGCAATTTGGGTTCGAAAACAATAGTCCCGGTCTAACAGAGCTGATTCCATTCTCAGCAAGATTGCAGCTTTGGTTGTAAAGATAACTGAGTTTGTGTGGGGGGCTCCAGCTCTGCAGAAGGTGCAATTTACTGCTGTGGTGTTTAAAACAGCCCAGCACACCACGGGCTGAGGGTGCTGCTGCTCGTGCTCCGTGTGGAGCCAGCCTGCCCAAGGGAGCAGGGGAGCTGGTGACAGACACCCCTGGTGTCACTGAGGGTTAGCTGTCACTGTGGCCTTGCTTCCCTAAGCACAGAGCCTCGGGACACTGCCTCCAAGGCAGAGTTTTGGGATGGGAAGGGGATGGAGCAATGACTGTCTCTGCTCCAGGGTGACAGCTGAAAACGCTTCGAGACACCTGCAGTGCCATTCCTGGGACTGGGGGTGATGCCCAGTGCCCTTCCCAGCTCTCCCTCTGTGGAAGGACTTGCCTGTGCATTTGGAGGTGCGCTGCCAGTGCGGTGATGCCGAGGTGGTGGTTGTGTGCTGGAGGTGGAGGTACGTCTGGCTCTACCTTTGCCTTGCCTGGCAGAATCACAGTCCAACTCCAGAGCCCAGGCCTTTCTCCAGGCATGCTCTGCACAGGTATCATGAGAGAAGCCAGGTTTCCAGTCAAATCCTTGCCTGTCCCCTGCCTTCGAGGAGGGACATGCAGTCACACACCAGTGATGGAGCCCGTGAGCTGCAGTCGTGTTACTCCCTGTCTGTGTGCTGGTTTTGGCTGGGGCAGAGCTAACTGTCTTCACAGTGGCTGGTATGGGGCTGTGCTTTGGATTTGTGCTGAACACAGGGGTGGTGATACAGTGATGTTTTTGTTATTGCTGAGCAGGTCTTACAGGGAGCCAAGGCCTTTTCTGCTTTCATACAGCCACGCTGGCGGGGGGGGTTGGGGGTGCATGGGAGACTGGGAGGAGACACAGCCAGGACAGGTGACCCAAACTGACCAAAGGGATATTCCAGACTGTATGACATCATGCTCAGTATATAAAGCTGAGGGGAAGAAGGAGGAAGGGGGGGGGACATTTGGAGTGGTGGCATTTGTCTTCTCACGCAATGGTTACACGGGCCGGGGCCCCGCTCTCCTGGCGGTGCCTGAACACCTGCCTGCCCACGGGAAGGGGTGCAGTCATTCTTTGTTTTCCATTGCTTACATGCATGGGGTTCCCCTGTTAATCTGTCTTTGTCTCAACCCACGAGTTCTGTTGCTTTTACCCTTCTGACTCTCTCCCCGCTCCTGCTCCATTAACATTTAGGAGTGAGCGAGCGGCTGCGAGGGGCTTGGGGGCTAACCCTTGGGTTTAAACCATGATGCTGTGCCAGGTGCCTTTTACTGCTGTCATGGGTGGAGTTAGGAACTGTCAGGCTGCACCCTGCGGGTCCTGCCACAGCTGGAGCTGTAGGGGAGGCTCCATGTGCTCTGTGTTCATCAGCAGACCCCATTCTGTCTCAGCGCTGACCCCCAAGGCACCCCAAAAAAGCTGGAAGGACCTAGGCTCCTTTCTGGGCACCCCAGCAATCCTGCAGCTTTCCATGAGTGATGTAAGTGCCTAAAGACCAACCCTGGCTCCTGGAGTCTTGGCGAATGAGGAGGGGAAAGAGGGGAACATGAAAACAAGTGACACTGGAGGAGCTTCTGCTGGCTCCGATGACCCATGGGCATGTCTTGGGGCCAGGGTGCTGATTTGGGAAGGTCTCTGTGGCTGTGTTTTCATTCCCAGGAGCAGCTCAGGGAACCAGGGCTTGGTATGCAGCTGAGTCTGTCAGTCTTTTGACACTGTCCCATCCAAAAAGCTCCTGAACCTGCTTGCTGAGCTCACAAGCTCTGGCTCCTTGCCTGCTTCCCTCCTGAGGGCTGGTTGGAAGGCACAGGCACAGGCAGAATGAGCACTTACATCTGTCCTGATGTCTCTGCATTGACAAAAAGGATCATTTTGGTCACTACAGATGCAGTCAGAGCTTGAAGGACCAGAGCCCCCACCACAGCCCACACTGGGTCAGATCCAGCTGGCCTGAGTTTGGGGGCAGACTCTGTTCAGTCCTGGCTTTAGGAGGTTTATTCCACCGTGGCCCTGGCTATTTCCTTGTCCCTGAAGGCCTTACATGGGTAGGGTGGGAATCTGACAGGTAGATGTCCTAGGAGTTCAGCTGCCTGCACAACATTCCCCAAGTGAGCTGCCACTGGTGTGGCATCTCTATAGACCAGCTCAGGGCATGTTTTATACTCGTGGCTTCCTTCATCCTCCTGCCCACCCTGCTGAGGACGAGACCCTGGGGACCTGGCAGCAGCCAAGACCCAAACCCCTGCCAGGCACTGTCACCAAGCCCAGGAACATCCCCGGCTCCCGAAGGGATGGGGCGATCCATCAGCCTGCATCCCAGCGGCACCAGCCGAGCAGGGCTGGGGCAAGGGGGTCCCAGCAGCGTTTCCCCTCCCCTCCCCCTCCTCCTCTCTTCCCCAAGTTGTTATTTCAGCTGCTGGAGCCTCGGCGGGGCTGACAAACACCCCGCAGGTGCTGTTTGCAAGCACCTTGTCCCTGGAACGCCCCGCGCCCTGGCTCGGGGCTCTCCCCCCCTCCCCGACCCCCCCTCCCGGGACAGGCACCGCATACACGGAGCCTTGTGCTCGGCTCCCTCCTGCCCTGCAGGGTAACAGAGCCTGCTTTTCTGCCGCCGCTCGGCCCCGGCCACCGCTCCAGCGCTGCAGGGCCGCCTCTTAACCTGGACAAGCGGCGGGTTATTTGTGTTGCTCTTGGCAGGGCCGCCCCCGGCCCTCCGAAAGGCTCGGAGGTGCGGGGCACGGGCCAGCCCTGCGCCTGTTTGTGTTGGACCCGCCGCGCCGGGAATTAGTTCAACTCAGCTGCTAATTGCTTCTGAAGTGCGGGGCCGTGGCGAGCGGACTCGGGCCGTGGGATGGGCACGGCGAGCGTGTTTTGCTCGGCATCTCGCCCCTCCTGGATGCATCAGCCCCTCTGGATCGGCAGCGAGGGGAGGGGTTTCGGCCGTGACCCCCCGTTTCACAGGAGCGCCGGTACGGAGAGGCGATGCTCTGCTTTTGGTGGAGACAGAGCAACCCCCTTCCCTGCCCCGTGTCGTCTCTCGTGGGCTGGAGAAGGGGGAACTGGTGGGGAGGAGGCTTTCCCAGCCCCAAATCCCCGTTCTGAGGGGATTTTTCTTGCTGCTTCTCCCTGCCCTGTGTCAGCCAGGTTTGCTCTCATGCTCGTTTCTGAGCTCCCCAGTGCTCTGGCTGGTGGGACTGGTGGCTGGGAGGGGCAAGCAGTGGGAATGGAGGGTTTTGCCCTGCAGAAGGGCCTCCCCCTCCCTTGAGCATGGGCTGACCCCCTCCATCCCTGTCCTTCTGCTGTTCTTGGTCCTGCCAAAGCTTCAGGGCCGGGGTGGTGGTGCAGAGGGGTCCAGTTCCCTCACCTCCACATGAACCTGGCTGAGGGCAGGCAGGAGCAGAGAGGCCTTGAAAGCACCACCCTGCATATTGTATGGAGTGTTTGTGGCACCTCCACACACACCAGCACCCCAGCACTGGGTGCTGGTTGAGGCATGCTGAGCATTTATTTCCCTTTGCAAGGCTGGACACAGCATCATTCCCCTTTGAGCTGGCCAACTTCATCACTGTTCCCTGTAGCACGAGCTGTCCATCCTGGTGGGAGGGGGTGTCCTTTCCCAGAGCCTGGGGGATCTAGGGCTGGAGGGGGTGCTGCCAGGTGCTATCCTGGCTTTGGGAAGAGGCCACCAAGCTTCCCACCATCTTTCCTGCAGCCATGACCATGCCATGTTGACCCATGGCTCTGTGCCAGGTCAAGGACTGAAAGCCCCAGGCAGCCTCAGGTCTCCGGGTTGGACATGGTCCCCTGGTCCTCATCCCTCTGAGATTTACCACTGGCTATTGCTTTGAGCTGCTGTGGGCTAAGCCAGGCTGCCTGTCCTCTGCCTGCATCCCTGCTGGATGCTCAGCCCCTCCCTGGATTGCTGCCCCCCTGGCCTGCATGCTGCCGTCCTGCCTGTGCCCTCCCCCAGCCCCCCTCCCTCCCTCCCTCCGCTTTCCCTCAGTAATTGTCCTTTAAAAGCCCAAACGCCCATTGTCCAAACGGGGATTAAGCACCATCTGTACAAACTTTGAGGCCATTTTCGGTGGCTGGGAGGAAACGGGATGACTCAGAGAGACGTTGCGACACCGATCGGGGCTGTGACCCCGGCCGAGCGGGTGGGTCCCTGCAGAGGAGCCCTGTTAACCCAGGCACCTCCCGGGAGCCTTTTGAGGCTCGGGGCAAAACAGCCAGCAGCAGTTTCCAGAGGGCTCTGGGATTCCCCCCTCCCTCACCTGTGAGATGTTTCCAAACAACCATCCCTCATGGCACAGCCTGTGGTCCGCCTGGTCCTGCTGGTGGCTCCTGAGGTCTGTTTTGGAGCAGTGCTGGTGGGAAGGAGATGGGGTCCATGGGCTTCACAGCAGAATGCTCGGGCCAGAAGGTCCACCCTTAGCGTGGCACCTCCCAAGACCCTCATCCTGTGACCCTTTTCCCTTGAAATGGTGTCTGAATGTTGGCGAAGGTGGCCCTGGAAGAAGGTGACGGTAAGCCCAGATGCCTTCTCACCGGAGTAGGAAAGTTGTGCTCAGTGGCTTCTCTCCATCCCACCTCACCTGCCCCCGGGCATGACATGTTCCCACAGCCCCCTGGGACTGGGATGGCACCCAAACTCAGCACATATGGGAGGCAGAGGCCCAGGCTGTGCTGGCCCAGCAGCAAGGAGCGCTTGGCCAAAGGAGGATATCCAGCAGGATGTTTTGCAGGCAAAAGGCAAAACCCTGCCTTAGAGAACTTCAGTCAAAACCCCCTTTGATCCAGTGTCCTGGAGGAAGTTAGGGGAAAGAAAACAGATTAAGGTTGGGAAGGCTGAGTGGATTAGGTGTTTTGAAGGATTTGAGGTGATTTAGCTTATCCCATGATTACAGGAGGTGGATCTGGGTCCTGAGGAGGGCAGGCACAACTGAGCCCAAGGTGCTGAATGGGGATCCCTGGGTGAGGGGTGTGAGAATGAGGAGTAAAGTGCTTCTGATTTTTGTGAGAGAAAAGGGGATTTCTAGCTTGCAGCTTTTCCCCTTTGCCCCCTGTTTTCCTTGTTCCCCAGCTCCACCATGGCTTGACTCTGCTGGTGGGCAAGAAGTGATGCTGGAGCAGCTCTGAGCTCGGATCAACAGCAAGGATGAGGCAGGGCTGGACGTTGAGTGATTGGGAGGAGCATCAGGAAAATGATCCTCGCTGGGAAGTGTTTTGCTTAGCTCCTGCTCGTGGTGCTGTCCGTGCCCGCTGCACTGGGATGGGTGTCAGATGTGCTGGGGGTGTGCCTGTATCTGAATCTGGTATCCTGTGCACAGCTCAGGGTCTTCACAATCCTGAGAGGTGATGACTGGGGCAGGAAATAAGTAGCTCTCAACAGGGAGCTGTGATTAAGACAGCTTTACACCACAAGTGAGACCTAGGCAGATACAACAACACCAGAAACTGGTGAAATATAGACAGAGCTTAAGTAAAATGGTCTGAAGGCAGTGCTAAGGCAGGTGAGTTTTTGCTTGGCTTAATGTACAGAACAGAGAAGAAAAGGAGAGGAAAGAATTTCGCCCCATGAAAATCTCAGCTGGTTCAGTTTCCAGTGACGGTCAAAGAGTTAAAGTGATATGTTGGGAGTTATGACTGTTTATCTAAAAGAAAAGTGGCAGGTGAAAGGGATAAAATAACACAGTTTGTAAAGCAATGCAATATGTTTGAATTATCCGAGGATCAGAGTAGGAATTTGGAAGGTAATATTGGATAGAAGGAAATGGGAGATGGAGACAGAAATAGGATGGGGAAAAAACAGCTCGAGATGGCTTTCCCATTGGTTGCTACAAAGGAAAAAAAATGGATTGTTATCATTAGGACCATTGTGAATTTGTTTATTAGAAGGGATTTTTATTGTACTTTCAGAATTAAGCTCAGGGCCTCTGCTGTATCAGGGCACAGAACAGACCCTCCTGAGCTGGGTTTGGCTGGAAAAACCTGCAGTACCATGCCCAGAACATCCCTGGACATGGCCCTTGTGCTCAGATGACCTGTGGAACACCCAGTGCCATCCCTGACTGGTCACCAGATCCTTTGTGAGTGCTCAGCCCCGTGGCAGAACTGGGTGTCCCCCCTGGTGCTTCTGCTCTTGCCTCCATATCACTGGGATTTCTCCACGGAGAAGTACAGGGGTGATGGCACTGGGTGTTCCACAGGTCATCTGAGCACAAGGGTCATGTCCAGGGGCCTTCTGCATGTTTTGCCAGCCAAACCCAGCTCAGGAGGCCCTGAGATTAATTCTGCAAGTACAATAAAAATGCCCTCTAATAAACAAATGTGAAGGTGCTGGGAAACTGCTCTGCTTGGAGAGCTTGGGCACCTCCAAAGGGCTGCTCTTAAACTGTGCAGGAAGATTTCAAACAGATTTATCCCAGTGCCCTCACTCTGAATTGGCTTCTATGACACTGGCTTCGCCTGCACCATCCCCAGCAGTCCAGAGCTCAACTTCTCCTGGGCTGTTTGCCTGGCTGGGGGATGTTTCCAGCTCATGCTGGCTGAGAAACCCAGAGAGGGCCTGGGGAAGTGGCAGCACCTCCACCTGGAGCCTTCTACCAGCTCCAAAATCTCCATTCCCCTCCTCAGCCACATCTTTGTCCTGACTTCTGCTCCTCTCTAAGTGGTATGTTGTTGCCTCCAGCACCTTCACCTCCTAAAGCCCTTGGATGGCAGCTCTCTCACAGCCTCATGGTGTTGATTCTCTCCCATGACACGGGTGTTCCTGTGCCTTTGGCACTCACCAAAGAGACCAGGGCTGTGTTCCAGCCCCTGTGTGGTTTGCAGGCACAGTGATACACACCAGCCTTCCCTAACCAAGAGGAGGTAAAAGAAAAAGCCCAAGGGCAGGGTATAATTGATGCCTTGACTTTCCTGAATCTGCAGGCACCCCACAGCAAGGGTTCCCATGTAACAACCATCATCCCAGTGGCATTCCTTGTGAGCCTGACATTTCCTAGCTGTGTAATGTGGAAAATGGAGGTGACAAAGTGACTTCATTGAGAAAAAGAGCCACAGAGGAATGATTTATTTTGCATCTAATTCAGCTCTGAGGCCCTCCCAGATGGTTATCTTGAAGGTCATTTTTCTGAATGGCATCCTGGGGGTTTGGTCCCAGACCCCTTGAGTGTGTCATTGTCCTGCTGTGACTGCCCACTGAAGCTGTGGTTGCCTCATCCCTGGAAGTGTCCAAGGCCAGGTTGGACGGGGCTTGGAACAACCTGGGCTAGTGGAAGGTGTCCCTGCCCATGGCAGGGGTTGGAATGAGATGAGTTTTAAGGTCTCTTCTACCCCAAACCATTCAGTGATCCTCTGATCCTGTGATCTTCGTGGTGTCCTTGGAAGTGGCTGCAGGCTGACAATCACCCTGTATTGTTCTCAGGAAGCTTGTGGGTACAAGGTCTGCTACCCCTGAGTATTCTGAGAGGCCATGTGAATACTGGTGCTCATTTTTTTTCATAATTCTATGTTTTCTCACTCTTCAGATTAAGCCACATATCAACCACAGTGCCTCGACTGTCAGCACTGCTCTGAACATGTCCTGTATTTCTGTGGTCATTCTTGGACATCCTGTTTTACAGCCAGTTTTGAAGGCCTCTATAATCCTGCTACATTTAATTTTCTGCCCAACTTCTTTCCTGGAAGTAGCTCAACAAGCAACTCAACAGCACAAAAAGGGTGCCTGGACCATCTTTTTCAGAAGCAGCATGTAACCTCCCTTTTAAACTTCTAATTTTTGGGTTCAAGAGCCATTTGCTGATAAATTCTGTATACCATCTTCCTCTCCTTCAGAAAAGTGGAGGCTCTGAGGCTCTGTGAGATGCTGAGTCTCCTGGGTGTCTTTGGTGGAAGTTGTAGATGTGAGGGTAGCACTTTTGGTTCCTACATCATTTCCTGGCCCTGGCAATTTTTCTGACTGTTCCTTGACATGTAGTGGGGTTGTGCACCTCCCGTTTCTGGTGGTGAGACCTTCTCATGGGGGGAGTTTGCCTACCCCCAGCTCAGGGAGGCTGGGACACCTGAAGGAGCAGGCCATTGCATTTTCCAACCTTGTGCTGTAATAGCCTCACTGCCCTCTGAGTAAAGAATTTCTTCCTAACAGTCAACCTAAACCTCTCCTCTTTTAGTTTGAAACTGTTCCTCCCTGTCCCACCACTCTCTGCCTGCGTTAATTACAGGAGCAAAGCTGTGATAGCTCAACAACTGTCCTAGACCAGAGCCAGGAGGGACAAGTGGGCTCAACAGCCACTGAGGAGCTTGGGGTGGGTTATTTTTTGCACTTCTGAGCAACTGATTCTAATTAAGGCTTGCAATTCGTGCTTTGACTCGTGGTGAAAGATGGAGAGCTGGAAGGAGAAGCAGCTGATGGATCATTTACCTGCTTTGGACCAAATGTCTGGTGTTGAGGCACTGTCCAGAGCAGGCTGGGGATCCATGGTGGCACAGAGCTCACCCAGCCAACCAGCCTTGCTCATGCACTCGAGGAAATGCTGACAGTCAGGTCTGGGATTGGGGAAGGAATGTGTTGCCAGGTCTGGAGGCCAGCCTAGGAGGTGTGAGCACAGGCACAAGGATGGGGCTTGCACGTGGCCACATCCCTGGGTCCTTGAGGAGGAGCTTGGTGTCTGCAGAAGCATCCTGGGCATATCTGTGAGGGATGAGAAGGGCAGTGCCCAGTGCAGGTGCTGCTCAGGCCCCTCAGGTGTTGGTGTGGTCCTGCCCAAACGCTGCGAGGCGGGGCCTGTCCCCAGCCCTGCTCCTGCCCCGTCCTCCCCTCCGCCCACACCCAGTGTTACAATCCAGTCCCAGGCAGGTTGCACAATTTATTTTCCTGTGCTTAAAGCAGGATTTTGGCAGTCAGGGTCGGGAGGCCTGTTTGAGGAGCGCTGGCTGGGCGCCCTCCCGCCGTCACAGTATCACACACTGCTGTCAAAGGCTCTGGTCCACCCCGTGTCTGTCCTTCAGCGTGGCCTTGTGCTGCAGCCTCGAGCTGGGCAGCCGAGGCACTGCTGACATCTTCAATGAGGGCAGGTGAGAGCAGTGATCACCCCAGTGTGGGTGCTCCTGTGCCAGACCGAGCTGAGACCTGTCACCCCCAATTCCTGTGGGGTGGCAGCTTGAAGGAGGGCTGATCCTCTTCTGCTGCCTGCCCATGCAGTGAGACACCATTCCATCCTTCAAATACCTGTTTGGTGGTCCTAGACTCTTTTTCTCCTGCTGTTTCTCCATCACCTTGCTTCCCTACAGCCAGCTGGTATGAACTCATGTGGATAAAGGGAGAGCAGGAGATACGGGAGAATTACTGTGCTGGTTGCTGAGGGAATATGCAAAGGGATTTGGTGTGATGTTCACTGAGGGTGTGAGCGGAGGGAAAGCACACGAGTGCTAATTCTGTCCTTGGTCACAGAGAAGCCAGCACCTCCCTGCACCTTGTTTGAGCATCTTTTGTTTCACTGGAGACAGTCCCTAACCTGAGGATGAAGCTGGAGTGGGAAAGAGAAGGGCTGGAAGGGTGAGATCCACCAGAAGAAGAGAGGAGCTGTTGGAAGTAAAGTGCTTTGGGAGACTCAGGTACCATTTTTCTCACCCTCTTCCTGCAACAACAGTTGAATTAACAAAATACTCCTCAACCCCTGTCACCACGGAGACCAAAGGGAGAGAAGACTTTGGTTTTACCATGAGCTTTGAGAGCACACAAATGGAGAGCTACAACTAAGGAAAGGAGACAAGGCAGAGGGTGAGCACAGCTGGACCCAGCAGCAAGACATGCTGAAGCCAGCAGCTCTAGACCATAGGGAACAGCGTGAAAAGGATGCAGCCAATGGTCCTGGCTTGGGGAAGGACAAGGGACAAGTGGCTGAGGGTCACTTGGAACACTCCTGGCTATCTGGCACTGCACCCTCTCCAAATCTAGCAACCCACAGGGCAAGAGGCAGCAGTCCCTGACTTGGCAGTTCTTTCCCTCTCCCAGCCCAAATACACCTCGAAAAAACCTGCAGGACGCTTCCAGCAGCACACAAGGCAGCTCTGAGCCCTTGGCTGTGGGCAGAACTGCTCTGAGCAGATGGATATCAATGCCCTCTCCAGAGGAGGAAGTCCCAGGCTTACTGAACTCTGAGGTAAGTGGCCTTTAAGCGAGCACTATGGCAAATGGTTAAGGCAGAAGGCTAAGGAGCAAGCTGTGCTTTCACTGATGGGAAAGCACAAATGCAGCCTGTGATCCAAACACCAGCATCTCCTGGGGTGAGACAGCAGGAGGGACAAAGACAGCCTTCGTGTTCCCTTTGCACTGTCAGGAGACACCACATGGGCACCTCTCCTTCCAGCTAAGGACTCTTGGGAGGAGACCAACAACCATGAGGTGTTTGCAGCATGTGCTGGTTTTACACAGGCCAGAGGAGCTGGTTTCAGGACAGGAAAACCCCGTGGCTTGTTCAGCACAAACTTATTATTTAATAGACAAAGTAAATATGAAAAGGCATTTCCTGCCCCCCTCTGGTGCTGAAACTTACAGTTGTGAGGAGAGACATGGCGCTGTGGAGCTGAGATATCTCTGGGTGACATTTGCAGGGCTCAGCTTTCATCACAGCTTGAAAAAATCCCATGTGCAGAGATTATCTCCACACTGATCTGGATTGTCTTGTTCAGCTTTGGCCCTTATCCTAGATGGACAAAGAGCAGAAGACTTGGCCAGTGGCCTGAGGTCTGTGACCTCCTCTGCATGAGCTGGGAAGAGGAGGAACAGTCTCTAAGGTACTTGAGGACTTGCAGCCTTGAGGGGCTAAAGGGATGGAGCCAAGAAACTTAGATCCCCTGGGGATTTAACACTGCACCCTTGGTCAGCTGAGCCAACTGAGGGAGGCAACCCCTGCTCTGGTGGGGAGATCTCTGGTTTGCACTGAAGTGGATCAAACCAACGTGCTCCACCTCAGGGCATCACCAGGGTGTCCCCCCCACCACTGGAGGTTTATTGGAGCTGGGGCTGAGCAGGCAGGAGGGAGGCAGCTGGGGTGTGCTGGGGGGGAGTGCCTTGATGCAAAAAACCTCCCTCTCCCTGCGCTGCTTCAAGTCAGTTGTCAGCAGCCGTCCAGCCGGACGATGTCTGGAGACCTTCCAGCGACCACAGGCTCTCCCCCAGCCCATCACTGCCGTGGCACAGACGGGATTTCACATATGTCTGTGCATTCCCCCCAGCCTTCCCCCTCTCACAGAAGAAAAACAAGACTGCAGGTTTGCAGGGACCCCCTCCTCCAGCCTGGGGGGGAAGGGGGGGTGATGGCCACAGCTCTGGGCTTTCCTGGACCATGCAGGGAGCTCCCTCCTACCCAGGAGGGCTTGGCAATGCCACCCCGTGCTGACCCCTCTCCACATCACGGGCAGATGTTCCTCTTGGCTTGAGGTGCCATTCTGAGGTTTTTCTCTGCTTCGCTGTTTGCCTCTCAACTCACAGACCCAGTGGGTGAGGGAGAGAGGAGCCACTTCACTTTCCACCTCCCCTCTCAGTGCCCCTCTGCTTATTAGTTCTCCAAATACTTCGTCCCGTGGCCCAACAGCA
Organism: Lophotriccus pileatus; assembly: GCA_035583135.1. Taxonomy (NCBI): domain Eukaryota; kingdom Metazoa; phylum Chordata; class Aves; order Passeriformes; family Tyrannidae; genus Lophotriccus; species Lophotriccus pileatus. The sequence goes on from JAWWES010000055.1 coordinate 81,752, forward strand.
AAGGACTCTGCACTCACTCAGTCCCAGGCGGAGCGAGGCCGCAGCGGGTAGGACAGCGCCTCATCCTCGTGGCAGCGCTCCAGCGAGCAGGAGGGGGCAGCTGGGGCCCTGCTGCACTAAATCTGTGTGGCCAGGGCACACATGGCAGCATCCCCTCTGGCTCAGCCCTTCTCTCACGCTTCCCCCAGGGCAAGACAGCGATAGTGGCAGAGCACAAGCGTTCCGTTTTCCCCCCAGAGGCATCTTTCCCTCACCCCCAGCAATTGCTCCACTGTTATACTTTTGCTTTTCTCAGCATCCATTAATGCAACAGGGACTGTCCCCCCAGAACCCTCCCAGGTCAGGAGAACAGGTACGTGGAGGAGGAAGAGGAGACCTCTTGTGGGATGCTGGTGAACAAGGTGGGGTAAATTACGGGACAGAGGAAAAGAAATCCACTGGCACATTTCCTCCCATCAGCTCCCAGCTCCATTAAGAGTCAGAGGATTGCAGGTACCATTGCCCTGTTTCCAGTGGAATGAGGTGCTCGAGAAAAGAGGGGGGGAAGGGAAGCATGGTGGGACCACTGCACCCTCCAACAGCCCTGGGCAACCACTGAAGAGATTCTGTAAATCAGAGTGGCCACTGGAACTGCTCCAAAATCCATCCAATGCCCAGGAACTGCTCCAAAATCCATCCAATGCCCAGGGGACCATCGAGTATCCCCCAACAAGGAGGTGCAAGAGTGTCCCATGTTCCCCTTATGAACTGATCCCCTGGGCTGGGCTCCACATGGAAATTAAATGTTGGGGGACAGTGCCACCCTGTCACCACCTGCCCGGCCCCTGCCACGCACCTGGCTGTGCTCCATCCCCTCCTGAGGCTCAGCCAGGGCAGTGGTGCTCGGAGGTGCTCAGCACGTGCCTTAAACAAACAAAAATAACTGCGAGGGAAGGTTTTGAACACTGCCCTACCCTCGGCTGAAACGTCTCCTGTCTGCAGTGCTTTGGAGTCAGCAGGAGCCCATCCGATGGGAGCTGATATCCCACAGACCCCCAGCCAGCCAGAGAGCAAACTGGCACAGGGCACCGAGGGGACTCTGGCTTTGGCAATAAATACAGCAAAGCCGACAAAACAAAACAATAATTTAAAAAAAAAAAAAAAGCCAACAATGATCAATTTTTTTTTTTTTTTAAACTTTAAATATTTTTTTTCCCTTTAAAATCTGTTTTTCTCTGGGGTTCTGTCTCTGTAAAAGAGCTGTGCTCTCCCTGCAGCGTCTGGGGTCACTTCCTCAGTCCTGGCCGTGGGGTGAGGGAGAAGCAGGGTCAGTAAAAGAGGGGGGCGGGCGGGTGCTCCATCACCGGCACGTGTGGATCTCCACCACCCGGTGGCAGGGTTTGCACTTGACGGAGCAGCACCAGTGGAACTTGCAGCTGCACCTCTCCACCACCTCCACCTCGTCCGTGTGAAAGCCGCGGCCGCAGCACATCAGCTCGCAGCCGTCGATGGCCTTGGAGGTCTTGTTGCACTGCCGGCCGCTGGTGCCCAGCACCCCGTTCTTGAGGTCGTGGTCACAGAAGTCGGGACTGGAGTCCAGGTACACGAGGTCCTCGTCCGTGTGCGGCTTGAACTGGGAGTTTTTGGGCACCAGCACTTTGGTGGAGCCGACCTCGCTCTGCTCGACCTCCGTGGCACCGTCGAATTTCTCCTTCAGGACGTTGCCCACTTTGCGGAAGGGGGGCATGGCCTTCCAGCACGTCTTGAACTCGCAGGAGCCCGACACGCCGTGGCACTTGCACTCCACCCGCATGTTGTTCAGGATCGCCTGGCAGAAACCGACACAAGGAACAGGGTGGGAGGGTCAGCAGGGGATGGACAAAGCAGGGATGGGGCCAGGGAGGGCTGTGCAGAAAGCACTGCTGGTGGGATCAGATGAAGCCCAAGCGGTCCAAGCTGTGGCTGCAGAGCCCAGCTGGGATGCCCAGGTTTGCCCCTGGCCGTTACCTTTCTGCCTGCCTCGTTGTTGTGGAGGTTCATTAAGGCTCTGTTGGAAGAGGCCCCTTTGCTCCTCTCGCGGATGTCGACGAAGGACTGCGAGAAGGCCACGCCGTAGGCGATGTTATCCGAGCAGCCCGACCACTGGAAGCCTGAGGCAGAGAGCACAGATGAGACAGGTACAGCCAGCCTGGGGTGCTTGCACTCTCCAGCCCTGCTCTTTCTAAAATCCAGCTGGCCTGCCCACCTCTGGCTGGACTGCCTGGGGAACAGGGGAAGCAGAGGAGTGTGGGGGGACACACGGACGAGACACCTTCCCTTCCCCTGTAGGCTATGCTCACAGGTGCCTTTTTCGCAGGACTCCATGAGAACCAACAAACATTCTCCTCCTTTCTGGATGGCTCCAGAGAGCGGGTGTGAATGCCCCCCACCCTCCCCGCCCCGTTTGGACGCTCACCCTGCGGGCTGCCCCCCTGCACCGTGCGGTCACATCCACACTTGTCCAGCTCGCCGCTGCTGCAGGCGCGGGTCACGGCGAAGGCCACCCCCGCCGAAGAGATGGCGTAGACGAACGCCGCCTCCCGCGTCCCTGCAACGGCACAAACCACGGGGGGAAACGTTGGCAGCACGTCCAAGGCAACGTGGCTGGGGTTTCCAGGGGTAGGGAGGGGGTCAGAGGTCCTTGGCGGGCTGTTGTGCGTGTCGCTGTTCCTCTCCCCTCCTAACGCTGGTGGGGCACGTGAACCCCCTGGAAAAGCTGGTCTGAAAGCTGGCTCTTGGCAGAACGTGCTATGCAGAGCTATCAGGCCAATCCCTTTGCTCCATCACTTCCTCCCGAGGTGAGGTACCCCCCTCATCTGCCCCATCCCCGGGGACACTGTTTGCTTAGTGCCAAGCCTGGACCCAGCTCTGCAGAGACCCCTCAGCACCGGGAGATGTTTTGCAGCAGTGAGGGCCCCTGCAATAGTGAAGGAGCTGGGAACTGCCCCACAACACTAAAAACATGAATGATGGACAAGTGATAACCTGGCGATGGGAGAGGCAGAGGCTCAATTGCCAATGTGGTGAGAACTCTCCAGAGCTTATAGGGAGAGACTGTCTTGCCTGGTGCTTGCCATGAAATCCCTCCTGCATCCAAAACAGCTGGCTGTTTTCCACATCCAGGAACATCCCCTGCACCTCCTTGCCGGTCTCTCACACAGAGCCCTGTAGCTCCCAGCACCTTCCAAACTACTGTGCAAAACCCTGCTCTGCTCCCAAACCACCTCAAGAAACCCCTCTGGTCCCCAGGGTGCAGGCCTGTCCCAGCTCTTGGTGCCACACAGTTGGGAAGAGCTTGTTTGGGAAGCTGGGGGCACCCTGGGTGTGAAAACACAGTGTGTCATGGCCAGGGATCAGCTCTTGCAACACCCAAATCCCCGCTGTCCTCTGAGGCCAGCTGAAGATACAGACTCTCCATCTCTGAGCAAGGAGGGCTGGCATTTGGGGTGGTCCCATGCTTGGTGCAGGGGAGGGGGATGGCCTGTGAGCAGATGTCACCCCAGCCCGCCGGTCGGACAGAGGGCAGCTACTTTGGTGGTCGCAGCCCAGACCTTGGTGGCCGAGCTGGCAGTGGCTGAGGAGGACCCAGCCAGCGCGGGGACTGAACCGCCTCCAAGTTAATCGAGGTTAATAGTAGGATCGTGTTGGTCGGTTTGTGCTGTGGCTGCCTAAAAAGAGACGACTTTTAGTTTCTGGTATTTCTGGTATTTCCAGTCCCTGAACCTTCACAAGAAGAGATCTTCACCCCTGCGTTGAGTGGGGGGAAAGTCAAACAGGGAGCTGGGGTTGTGCTTTGGTCTGGGGGTCCTGGGATGGGAGGTGAGATGGTGCCTCAGAGATGGCACCTGAGGGGAGGAAAGGGACGCTTCAGTCACCTCCAGGGGTTTTCCCCACCGTCTCCTCACCCCAGTGCTCTGGTTTGATTGCAGTGCTGGGCCTCTGGGAAGCCTGGTTGCAGCTGGGGCTGGGGGCTGCCCCGGCCACACGCGCCCTGAAGGCTGGCAGCTGGCTGGTGGTGGGCGATGGTGCTGTCCTCCAGGGCCCAGCTGCTGTGTGTTTTCCCTGTGCCAGGTGGCAGCAGGCTGTCCTCCCTGAGGGCATTCACTGAAGCTCTGCTCAGGACTGGCCACATGCCGGCCTGGCAGCAGCCACCGCTTCACCACTGCCCGGGGAAGAGACGGAGTAAACGTGGAGTGGAGCTCCTGGCCTTGGTGGGAAAGAGTGGAGACCCACAGGGTGATTTTAGGACCCCTGCTCAAACTTGCCAAGTACTTGTCAAAGGTCCACTGGGCATCCACAGATGCCCTGGGCTGGTGTCTCCATAAAAAGGGTGTGAAAAAGGTTCAGGAGAGCTGTGGAATAGCAAGTGTTTGGATATGCTGTCCACAACACATCACTGCTGAAGTGACCGTCTGCCCCCAGATCCAACATTGGGCCATTCCCTGACTCTCCCCAGGCACTGCTGAGGGGCAAAAATCTGCCTACAGCCCACCAGGCTGCTCCTGTATCTGCTCCCCCAGCAGCATCACCCCAGGCACGCCCTCTCCCGACTCACCCTGCGTCACCACCTTGCCGAAGACGGGCAGGGTGTCCAGCGTGGAGCAGTTCCAGCGGCGGTTGCGGAACTGGTACTGGCACTCCTCGATGGCCAGCTGGGCTCCGCGCCGCACCGAGTCCATCACCTCCAGGTTCCTCTTGCACATCTGCACCTGGCGCTGGATCAAGCCCTTCAGCTTCTCGCAGGTCTCCTCCTCGGAGATGCTCCCCACTGAGGACAGCTTCGCCAGGTACCTGCCGCGACACCAGCACAGGGGGTTAGGGGGCAGGGGCTGGGGGAGCACGTTCAGCTGGGACACCCCGCCTTGCACGCAGCAAGGGGACGAAATTCCCACCCCCTCGTAGCGGGATTGCCTGTCAGGGGTCACCTTAAATGTGCCACGGTGGTGGCTCTGCAGGATGCATTTTTGGCTGACAGAGAGCAAGCCCAAAGCAAAACAACCCTCCCTCTGCAGCCTAGTCGCTGTCTCTCGGGGAGTCCAGCTGCTGGCTCCCCTTTGCCTCTGTTGCCTGCAAGGAAGATATTTTCAGCGTTGTCTGAATGTGCCCGGTCAGGTCTCCCGAGTACCGGCACATCCAAGTGCTACTAGGAAAAGCCAGAGGTCTCCAAAGTCAGCCAAAACAAGCAGGACAGGCACTTGGCTGCCAGCTCCATCTGCCACACTGCTCCCACAGCGTGGCTGTGTGCTCATCACCGGCAAACATCGCCCTCCAAACCACTTCCCCCCTGGAGCCTGCTTTTAGCTGCCCCAGCCCCCAGCAGGCAAGGATGGCCTCTGGGAACTGCCAGGTTTCCTTTCACTTGGGATTCAAGCAGGGCTTGAAGTAGCAAGCGAGAATCAGGAGCCTGCTGGGGCAAAATTTCACAGGCTGGGCACCTCTCCCAGCAGCCCAGCTCATGAACAGGGCCATGAGGTCTTTGCTGACCTGGAAAAGACTGGCCCTGTGTGGAGGGAACCATGTGTTCTGTTTTCCATAGCCCCATCTCAGCAGGAGGAGTCACAGAGCTGCTCTTGGGTGTCAGCATTAGGGGGATGAGGGAGTTTATCCTCTAGGGGCAAGCACCTGGAAAGCTTTCAGCATCTTCTTGCCCAGTGTGTGGGCACGATGGTCCCTGCTGCACATCCCAGTAAACCCAACCCACCACCCCCTGTTGGGCTGTGAGCACAATGTCCATGTTGCCCATTTCCCAGCTCTGGATCACAGAAGGAGTTCAAGAGAGACCAGTCAGATTATCCAGGCTGTGGGATAATCCAAGATACTCTACAGCCATTAATACCTGTGCTGGCAGATGGGTGTAAGAGACTCCCTCCTTCCCGTGGCTGCTGGCAGCTGCTTCAAGTGGCACTACCACGGTGAAAACCTGAGCTGCCATGGACAAGGAGGGTCCCCTGTGTGGGACAGCCACAAAACTCACACCTGCACCTCCCCACTGAGCTTTAGCATCCTCGGGAATCGCCAGCGCCGGCTCACGCTGCTGCCTCGTCTGCACCAAGAGATGCAAGTACCGGGGGGGGGGAGAGGCTGTTTGGAAACCTCATTCCTTGACTCTGCATTTCCCAGCCCTACAGAGCTTGTGGGTTTTTTTTGTTTGCTTGGGTTTTCTTTTTTCCCTCCTCCTCCCCAGTTGCGACATCCTGCTCAGGATTTTTCCTTTGAAGCCCTGCTCGCCTCCGAGAAGTGACTGTGCAAAAGTGGCTCCTGCTCCCTGCCTGTTCCCATGTGTCCCAGGAGCCAGATCTGCTGACTTCAGCCACAAAATCAAGTTGTCACAGCCTCTTCCTCCCATTAACCCTGCCAGTCTGCCCCAGGAGGAGAGAACAGGATTTTCTCTTCTGTGCATCAGCAGAATTATTCACCAGCTTGGTTTCGTGCTCACAACTGGGGGGCCGTGGGAGCCAGGGAGAAAGCTGTCTTGGCTTGTGGTGTCCATGGGGAGTCTGCCTGGTGAGATGTCAAAAGCATTCAGCTTTCCCTGTGCCTGATCACTGGAGGCAATGCTTCTCTGACAGTGGGAAGCAGCAGGCTGCTTTCAGAGCCAAGTGCTTTTTTAGCCTTTATACCAGCAAGGCATCTTTGCCCAGGGCTCCCTGCTCCTCCGAGGGCACAGCCTTGTTTGCAGAGGACAGGACCTGATGCACATAGGTGGCTTCAAAAACCCCCCGTGGCCAAACCCAGGGCTGTCACCTTTGTGCTGGCCCCCACACCATGCAGGGAGTGTCCCTGTCCCTTTACTGCAGTCCCAGACTTGGAGTGCAACAACTGCTGTTCTCACATCTTGCTGTGAGGGCACCAAACTACCTCCAGGAGCTTTGAGGATGTTGATGCTGAGCACACACACAGAGTGCCTGTAACAGCTCTATCTCCTCCCCAGTCCAGCCATCATTCCAGTTTGGGCATGGGGAAGCTGACACACACCAGATCGGTGAGATTCATCCCAGTGTAAGGTCGGTTAATCAGTTTTGGGCCTGGAAGCCAAGAAAAATCAGATTCTACCTCCCATCCCGATTTGGCTTCCCCTCTGCCAGCAACTCATTTATCATGCCAGGGAACCAGCTCCTGCAAAGCCACAGGGCTGGTCCTGCAGATGAGTTGGTGCCTGCTCTGACTGCAGGCACCTTGGCAGGAGAGTGCTTTGCTGCAGGGGTAGCAGCCACATTAATATCAGCTCTGCTCAGGCTGGGGCATCATCTCATTTTCTAATAAGTATTTCCCAGCTCGAGATTCTCCAGGCAAATGTGGATCAATAAATTCAAAGCATGAATGAAGAGAAGCATGACAAGAGCCTTTCAAGCTTTTCCAAGGAGATGCACCTGATAAGGTGCCTCCCCAGCCCGCGTTTAATGCTGTTTGGGATGATAAAACAAAGGCCAAGGATGCTTCAAAGATAGGTACAGCTCTCCAAGAACAGGTCTGGTAATTTGTTTTGCAAGGCAGGCAAATAAGATGAAACTATCCAGAATGGGGCTCTGGCCTCTTTCCCCCCCTGACAGGTCCTCTGTGTCCCATCATCCCTCCTCAGCCCATGCTTGCTGTGGGGATGGAGGTAACTGTGCCTAAAATGCTGTGGCCCCATCACACTCCCAGCTTGTTAGCAGTCCATGAGAACCATCACTGTCTTCTGGAAAGGGAGGAAGCTCCAGGATCCAGAGGTTGAGGCAAGGATGTAAGGAAGGACCTTTGCTGAAGGACCTCAGCTTTGAGGCTCCCACACTGCGTCTCTCCACACCACGTTCAGGGGCACCAGGTGGGGACACATCATCCCCTTCCCCCCTCTGGGGCAGATAAAGGGTAAAACAGGAGCTGGGAAACATGCCCTGCCCTCCCCAGCACTCAGAGACGCTTCCACCCCGCAGCTCACAGCACCTTTCTCAGGGCTGTGGAGCCCAAGCAAAGCACCAAACCCATCCACAGCATCCCACACCCCTGTGGAAACGCGGCTCTAGCGCTCTGCCTGGTCCTTAACGAGAACTTTGCTTTGTGTTCCTGGGCTGAGGTGGTAGAAACCACAGACAAAGCCTTTGTCTACCTGCACAGAGAGCCACAGGCTCAGCAGCAGGAACAAAGCAAACAGTTCTTGCCCTCTGTGAGGTCTCAGTGCAGATCTCCATCGTGATACCACATCTTGATTGCTGTGCAGAGCTTAAGACTCACATGCAGCTTCAAAACAGCCCTGCTTGGGGAAAAAACCCCACCCAAATAATGGAATATTTTCTTCCTTTTCCAACATTGTGTAAAGAACATTTCAAGGGGTGAGCTGCTGCCCACAACACTTGTTCAAGTTCTGTCTTCTTGCTCCATTGTGGCCTTTATGTTTCTTTTCTCCTGTCTTTAAATCTAGGCAAGTCACTCTCAGAACAAGATCCCTCTTAATAAGCCACTGATGTTAAGACAAAACTGACAGAAAGCCCTTCCTTTTTTACCATCCACAGTACTGAGATCAGGATCGAAGCCCCATAATTTAAGCAGCTGCAATTAATCCACCCTGCAAAGATGGCAAATAAGTAAACCTCAAATCCAGGAAGCTTTGGAAAGATGGTGTGTGTGGGGGGCAATGTCAGGAAGGCCTGCTTAAATAAAAATGATGATAATACTTTCAGAAAGGAGAATAATTGCTGGAATGACAAGGAGACCTTGAAAGAGCCACAGCTCTGGCAGATAGAGCCAGGAGGTGAAGGGTGGAGATTGCCTGCCGTGGGAAGGTGTGGAAGTTTCAGCCATCAGGACAAATTCTCAATAGAAGCATGTCAAGGAAGATGCAGCAGATGACTTGGAGAAAGCAGAGATCTCTTATTAAACAAATAAGTTTCAAGTGTGAGAGCTCTTTGTATTGTCTCATTTTGGGAATGTTTTCCCAAAGGTGAGAACAGTCAGGTCCAGGTCAGTGGCATCACTGATAAACCACTCAATAGATGTTCAGGAGTCAGGGAAGCTCAGCAAACACTCAGCCTTCCCAACCAAGGCCAGAAAAGGCTTATCCAAGTCTTAAGTTGCAAAGATGCTTCAGCTCTGCTCCTGTCTGAGAGGCACCAAACACCCCCCTGCTCATGGAGGGGTCAGCAAGTGCATCTCTTTTCCTCCTGAGGCTGCAGGGACAGTCAGCAGTGACTTGGGGTTGTGCTGAGGACTGAGACTGCTTGTGCAGGCAGGTTGCTTCTGGGGAGGAACAAAAGGCTTGTTTAGGATGTGAAAACCCCATGGAACAACCCCATGCATTCCTGCCTGCATCTATCTAGGCAGACAGATGGATGCAGGCAGGGAGAGGTACTGACCAGCGTCGTGGTCAGCTCCATCCTGCAGCTATGGAGAAGTGGATAACCTTTTCCTTCAGATAATCTTTCCCTTGTTGCTTTCCCCTTCCCAGGGGGATGAAGCCATGGAGAGATGTCCAGGACTGCAGCAGGACTTGCTCCTCCCAGGGACTGGACATCCCTCTCCTGGGATTAGATATCCTGCCTTTCTATCCCTTCTAAGTGCAAATCGTGATTGGCAAAGTCATCCTCTGAGAGCCTGCCTGGTCTCTTCCCTGGAAGAAAACGCAGCTCTCTGTCTCAGTCCTTCCTGTCACAGTTAAGGCACCGTCTCTTGGCTGAAAGCTGCTTTTCACACCTACTCTCCACCTCCAATTCAGAGCTGCCAAAACAGTCTCCCAGGAGGAGGCACTGCTCTGCTCACCATTACGTGCTCACAGCCCCACTGCCTCAGCTCAGGGGTGAGCCTGCACCTCCAGTCCTGTCCCCCCACCCCTGGGACCCTGCCCCTAACACCGTGTGCACCCAGCAAACACCCACCTACCCATGCAGCATCTCCACTCTGTAACAGGGAGGAGCAGGGTGGAAGCTGGGAAGAGCAGGGTGGAAGCTGGGAAGAGCTTAAGCAGCATCCACTCAGGGAATCTGCTTTGAATGTGAAGGAAATATCCACATCTTCCTTTACAAGTCAGCAGAAGCTACTCCTGGGCTCAGGTACAACAACAATGCCTTGCTGCAAGAGGAGGCAAGTGCAGGGCCACCAGGCCAAGCTCTGTGGGAATTCCCCTCCTGCAGCACTCCAGGCTAGACCTGGTTGGAGGAAATCTGATGAGTTTTTAGTTTTTTATCGGAATTTGCAAATACAGGGCGAGAGGAGCCTCCTGCAGGATTAGTTTGATCTCGCCCAACTTGCAACAGACCCCGGGCTGCTCTCCATCGGCCAAGGGATTCAATTATCATTTCCCCCCAAGTAATTTCATGAAAGCACAAGACTGGCTTCAGTTCTGCTGAGCCAGCCAGATTCTACACAACACTTCCCTGGCTGCAGAGTGCAACAGCCCATGGCAGCAGGTCCTAGAGAGCCTGGAGGGTGCTGCTGGGGGTCACTCACGGGTGTAGGGGGGTGGGTGAAACAGAGGTTACATGCACTGGGCATCCAGAGCAGAGGTTGCCATTTGAGCAGCCTTGGATGACTGACAGTTTGTAGATGCACAGGACTTTATGGAAAAAAATAAAATCACCAAGTATTGTAAGACCCAACGTCACTGCACTCGTAAGGAAACACAGGAGAACCTCCTGGAAGCTGTTAACCTCAGGATTGCTCAGCAATTTCATCATTCCAAGAAAAGTGGCTGCAATGCAGTTCTCTCTATCCACAAGGATGAATTAACTGGGAGGACAGTAGCTCTCAGCAGAGTAACATAAACTTTCTTTTTTTTTTTTGCTTCAGTGCAAAAGTCCAGTTCTGATTCATGGAGTCAGAGAAAACCATTGCAAAAAAACCCCCCTGCCTTCCTGTTGCTCATATCTGGAGCTGATCCAGTTGTGCACAACCTGGGGTGCAGAGTGGTTTTATCTCCCTCATGCCCATCCTCCCTAGAATAAGGCTCTGCTGTGAAAGACTGAGGTTTTATTTGAGGCTTTCTTAGGCAAGGACAGAAATGTCCATCACCACTGAGGAGCCAGAGAGCACAGAGCTCTCCTCCACTCTGGCAAACACAGCCCTGAAGGGTGTTTGCCAGACAGGACCAGTGCTCAGAGATGAGCCAAACTGGTTGGAAGCCCAGTGCCAGGATTGGCAGAGGCTTCTTGCCTCTGCAGGGTGCAACCCACAGCCAGTCCATTTTTTGCTGCTGGGCTAAAATTAGCTGGCTTTGTCAGGAGTGGCAAGACTTGCAAATAAATAAGAATTAAAATATATTTCCAGTGGAGGATGATGTTTTCACTCTCCCACCCCACCGCCTTGCAGTGGGTGTCATGGGTTCATACACTGACCTCATGGACCTCACAGGACCTCCAGAACGATGCAAAGGAGCCCTGGGCACCCCAGAAGTGCAGAGCCACTCATCTAACCCACAGCACCCTTCAAAGCAAGGAAATTCCCCGTCAAACCCAAATGCTGTGACCCACCATCCCAGCTGCCAGAACAGATGTGACTGGGGAACCTTCCTGACACTGTCCTCACAGCAAAAACCAGGGGCACAGAGAGGGAAGCCCTGGAGGGATCTGCCAAACCTGCACAGCATCCAACGGGAAAATGCTGGACCCGTTCCTTGCCAGGCGGAAGGAGAGAGGGTCACAGTGACAGTGCAAAGAATCGTGTACAAAATCACCTGAAACAACTGAAGTCTGGTTTAAAACCAGAAGGATGCAGATGAAGGACCCAGAAATGCTTCCTCCTGAATCTTCCACATTGCACAATGGCCCAAAACAGGCACAAATGAGCATTTGGGCTGCTCTTGCAACATCCCCGCTGCAAAGCTGGCAGGGATGAGCACGGAGAATTGGGCCCTGTGTTTGCAAAGCACCTTGTGATGTTCAGATGAAAGGGGGCCAGAAAAATCCAAACCCCTTTCCTGCCTTCCTCCCCAGCCCTTGAAAGTGGTTAGACAGCAGCTGCTTAGCCAGCCTCGTTTGGACACTCACAACTTCAAACTTTCCCAGAGAGCTCAAATTAATTTTTTTTGGAGGGTTTAAAAGCCCATCTGTGATCCTGGCCTTTTAAGCCAAGTCCCAAGCTCAGATGGCAGTTTTAAACCCCTGTAAATAGGGGGTAGACAGAGCTGCTGGTGGCACACCCTGCTCTGCAGTGGCATAACCACATCTCAGACCATCCATGTGCAATATGGGGAGCCTCCTCCAGAGCCAGTTTTAGCTGCAAGAGGCTGTAATTATTCCCAGATAGTTTGATAACCAGGGATCTCACCCTTAAAGGACCCCTCCCCTGTTTTATCTGATGTTTTCTGGGGCACAGGATTTGGACTCTTATCATTCAAACTCCCTAAACAGCTACAGATCACAGCAGCCCCAGTACCTCATGCAGTTAGTGGATGCTTAAGATCCACACCCCACTTAGCTTATTTTCTAGTTCACCTCTTCAGGTGGACTTCCCTCCCTCCAAAACAGCTAAATAAATGAATAACTAACTAAACCTCTGTCACTGAAAGCAGAGCCCTGCACTCTCATGCCAGCTGGGGAGAGATGCTTGATTGGCTGAAACTCTCTACAAAACACCCCCAGCATTCAGGATGGGTTTGGAGCACCGAGAGGACTTGCACCCAAATTCAATCACATCACTGCACGTGCAGGTTCAAGAGGTGGATTGAGTTTGTGAAATACAAGTTGTTTTGGAAAGTAACTCGGCTGCTTCCCCTGTATAAAGCAAACTTCTCCAGAGATAAAGCAGAAGGACCTTCCCGTGCACAGCGAGATGTAAAAGGCCCTTCATTTAATTTTACAGCTTGTGATTGAAGAGGCAGGAGGCAAAACTTTAAAACTATCTGAGCCTTCAAAGGCAGGAGGAAGAACAAGCCTAAGGCTTTCATGAAAAAGGGGGAATAGAGCATCTCTTCAGATTTGGAGAACAGAGGTTTTTCTAGATAGGCAACAAGCCAAGCAGCAACTCCCCAGACTCAAGACACTGAGAGGGCGCACCTGAGGTTTGCTTCCCAACCAAGGAGAAAGTAGCCTGTTCTGTATAATGAAAAGATCTGGCAAAATCCCTTTCAGCACAATGAGTGATCCCTCTGAGAGATCCCTACACGGTCTCCCCTTTTCATACAGGATGGGGCAGCTCAGCATGGCCAAAACGAGCCCTTTCCCCACAAAGCCAGGCTTACAGAAACCCTTCAGCTCAAGCGTTGGAGGCAGCATCTCTCCAAAGCGCTGGGAGAGTGCGAGTCTGGACAGGTCGAAAGAAGCTTTAGGGGGAGGGAAAAAAAGAAAAAAAAAAAAAAAAGAAGTCACAACTGAGCTTAATCACTAATCCAGCAGGTTTCTGGAAAAGCAAACTTCGCAGGGCTGCCACTCAGCGCACACACCTCTGTGCAGAGCTATGCGAGGCTGGATCCGTCCCGTGTGCTGGGTGCGAGCTGGCAGCGCCCAGGGATAACGCCGAGCATGCCGAGCCCACATGCGTCAAGACATACGAGGCACGCTCATTCCTCGAATATCTGATAACTCCTGGGATCCTTCTAACTCTGTTTATTGCCTCCGGCAGCCTTTGTTTCTGATGTGAGAAGATAAACAATGGGAATTGTCTTAATCCTAAAGGCAAAGAATAAAAAGCACTGAGCGGGGGAAGATCCTTTTATCATGATACATTTGTAACATCAAAAAAAAGCGCTGACCCCCTTCCTTTCAAACGCACTGAAATGTATCTGCTTTTCCTCCCCTGTTGGCAGGAATGAGCCCTCCGCTCTGTGCCGCCAAGCCCCCCGCGCCCACCCTTGCTCCGCCAGCACGGACGGCTGCACACAGCCCTCCCCGGCTATTGCGGCGAACCTCTCCTTCGCCTGGCTTCCCAAATCCGATCCCAGCTGCGTGCGGCGCCGGGGATCGGGGGGGAGTCCCACCTCTGCGCATCCGTGCGGGGCAGCTTGTTAACCTCGCTTATGAAATCCCCCTTTCCCCCCGTGCCCGTCCCAGGGCAGCCGAGGCTGCTCCTCTCCAGAGACCTGCTCCTCTCCAGAGACCTGCCATCATCCCCCCAGGGCTTCCTCGGGGGGCCTTTCTCCCTGCAGGAAAAACACTCCCACAGTTCCCAATATACCTTCACCAGAAGCGTGACAGCTTAAAAGACCACCTTGATAGCGGGCTATGATCCACCCACCACTTGCCGGAGACGCGTGGCACGCAAGTCGCTCCATCTGGCAAAGGAGGAGGGGAGGAGGACTAAGCACTAACGCATTCCAGGCAGCTGCCGCCGGGAGAGCACCTTTTCCCACAGGCAGGACACTCGGGGAATGCCACCGACCCGGCGCTTTCCCCAGGCACAGGGAACATCCTCCAAAACCCACCCACGTCCCACAGCCTCCAGTCAGACGGAATCTAAAGGCAGGAGGGACGGGAGCCGTATCTGGGATGCAGAGAGGACTCCTTGCGCGGAGAATAGGTTTGCGGGACCGTGGCCACCTTGAGCACAGGTGTTGGGAGAGGCACAAGCCACTCGGGATCTTTCACGCCGACAGCCCCAGGGACTTGCTGCCCGGCCGTGGTGTACCTGCCTTTGCCGGTAGAAACCCACGCAGGGGAGATGGAGGCGGCCCGTGCTCCCAGCCGGAGAGCGGGTCTGCTGGGTGCGGGCACGGGAATTAGTTCCCGTCAGCCGGCGACACTGAGAGCAGGGGAAGCACCAACTCCAACCAGCGCGGATTTATTAGGAGGAACCGACGCCTTCGTTCAAAGTTCGGTGGGAAAGTCCTGCCATGCTCCATCCCCTCTGCCTCGGGCGGGTGTGTGTGTGGGGGGGTCTCTCCAGAAAACAGTCCCACCGGCTTGGCAAACACGTAGGAATTTTCCAGAACGATTTCCGCCCCTGTTTACCTTACACATTATTTCAGTGTTTGTTCAGCGGGTTCCCGATGTCATCGGGCTCCTCTGCGGTGTGCAACAGCCCTCCGGCACCCGTCCTCCTGCGGGCCGAGGCGTGGGCAGCCCTGCTCGCTGCAGATCCCCGGGGCCGGCACGCTCGGCCGCCCCAGCCCTGCCAAATCCTCCCCTGGACCGCTGGCCCTCGCGTGGCACCTCGCCAACCCCCAGGCCCCGCTCCGACCCCATGCCCCGACCTCCGCCCGCCCCCGGCGTGGTCAGGATTCATAACTTAAGGACAAAACCAGGAGGACGGGGTTCGATAACCACCCCCTGTCCCACCAGCCGCGGTAACACACCGTCACCGAGCGGGAGGGTCGGCATCCCTCGCCGCCCACCTGCGTGGGGATGAGGGCTGCGACCCCACCGCCACCGCGCCGAGGGTCAGCGGGGACAGCGGGGACCGGCGCGACGGGGACGGGCGCCCGATGCCCGCCGGGGACCGAGGAGCATCGCTGCTGGGGGGGGGGAGGTCGCGCCCCGATGCTCCCCGACCCCGCCGCACCTGCTCCGCGCCCCCGGAGGGGAGGGGGGCTGCCAACAAGTGGCGGCGCGTCCGCGTCTCCCTCCCAACCCCTCCCCTCCCCTCCTCGCCCCGCGGCTACTCACAGCCAGTTGCTGGCGTTGGCCGAGAAGGTGGCGAGGATGATGAGCAGCAAGGAGCGCAGGGAATACTCCGGGCTCATCCTGGAGGGCAGGCGGGGAAGAGATCGCGCGGAGCCGGCGGCGGTGGCGGCGGCAGCAGCGCCCCCGGCCCGCCCCAGCCCGGCCCGCCCCGCCGCCCCCTGCCCGGGGCAGCCGCCGCCACAGGTGGGCGCGGGCAGGAGCGGCGGGCGCTGCCCGGGT
>JAWWES010000055.1:97553-116173 GCA_035583135.1 Lophotriccus pileatus
CCGGCCCGTCCCGGGATGGAGCGGCGGGGCCGGGGGCGGGCCGGGGGCGGGGGCACTCCCGGGGGCCGCCCCGGCCCCGCCGCTCCCTGGGCGGGACCCGCAGCCGGGGACACCCCCGGGGGCGGGCCGGCGGCGGGGAGGGCACCGCGGGGGGACTCTGACGGCGGAGGGGGGCATCGGGAGCTCCTCCGGCGACGTGGGGGATCCTCCGCGATCCAGCCTTGCTGCCGCCCCCGCCGAGCGGCACCGCCGGGTGGGGTGCGGTGGCTGCGGGGGGAGAGGCGGGGGGATCCCGCAGGGGGGGGGGGTAGGTTCTCTCCGCATTTTTGGGGTAATTTCCCGGCGGCTGTGAAGGGGCAGAACTCTGAGATGCGCCGATTGCTGGGAGCAGCCTTCGGCGTCACCCAGGCTGCCTTCCCTCAAACAACCACCCCCTCGACCGAGTGCGATTTCCCAGATCCCAGTTTCTGAGGATTCCCTGTAAATGCCAGATTTTGGAATTTGAAAATTCGAAACCAAGGAGGGGGGTCTGGGGGAATTCTATCTGGGGGTATCTGGGGATTTTACCAGGGGAACAGCATCTGAAAACAGAGCAGGGATGAGTTCCAAACCCCCTTGGCACCTCAGCAGGGCCGTCCCATGAGCTGCAGTGGCTGGTGACGGACTCTGGGATGTGCAGGTGGAGAGTGATGCTGGACCAGATATCAAGGCTTAAATTCGCCTCTGAGGTTGTCTGGAAAGGCCAACTCATGGGAAATCCCAGCAGCATGGCTTACCCACCCATCCACTGTGCCTCCATCTATCCATACGGGCACAGATGTCTTAATTTAAAGCCAGGAGCAACATGAGATGGCTGCTTGGTGTGAAATCGAAGATCCCAGGCAACCAACCACTGTGCACCAAATCTCCTCCCGACAATGTTGTTAGTTAGGTCCATTACTAAAACCTCGCGCTACCATCTCTAAAATCTTGCCAAGCTGGTTTGGAGCTATTCAAAATTCCCTTTGTCTTTTCAACTCCATTTTCCTGTTCTCTGTGTAGCCGGGACACGCTTATTCAAAGCACAGCACTGCACTGGATTGCACACATGCCTGTCTAAGTGTATTACACCTACTTTAAAATCTCTGCATTAGTTCCCTGTCAAAGCGAGGATTTAATTTCAAAGTGCTTTGACTTATATTCCAGCTCCTGACAGGCGGCAGCCCACCCTCACCTAGTCATTCATCTGGCTTTCCTGTCCTCGCTGATTATCCCGGGTGAAAGCGGGATGCTGGCTGCTCTGCCGGTGAATTGGAGGTTGTTGCTGTGAGCCCCGACTGGGTAATTCAGTGCAACTGGAGCTGATTAATCTGGCTCATCGTTGGAGACAAAGCCGAGGCCTTCCTCTGGCTTCTAATCGCTCTGGGTGTTGAGTGAAGTCGTCAGGAAGGCAAGAGCTAATTGAGAGGCTGAGGGGAATGAGAGGTTAGAGGGCTGTGGCTGCCTGGCCAGAGCCACGTGGGTCCATGGGAATATCGTATTTTTGGGCCTCTCATGTGTTATCCCCCCCCAAGAAGAAACACCAGAGAGTTCAATGAAAGCCAGAGGGGTGGGCATGGACCCTGGGGTGCCTGGCTGTCATGGACACCTGCAGCCCAAGGGGTATCCCTGGCTCAGACGCTCCTGGTGCCGCGGCTGGCAATGCTGCAGGCAGGCTCAGGGCACCTCGCAGCTCTTTTGGGGTAGCTGTAGTGGCAGGATGGTGCCTGACATGAGCTGGAAGTCCTCTGTGTCTGGTGGGGTGGGGATGGGACCATCCTGACTTGCCCAGCAAGGCCATGGCAGCAGTCACAGCGTGGGATCACGTCCGCAGGATGAATTGGAACCAGAGTGTCCGTGGAGCGATGGGTGGGGATGCCAGAGGGGAGGCAGATGCAGACACATCTGGAGTGAGTCACCCTGAAGGGAAGGGCAGTGTGAGCTGCCTGCAGGGATGATAACAGTACAGCAGGGCAGGAGGGCTGTTTATTTTACAGTCTGTGTGGTGGAGGATATGATGAGTGTGAACAGACAGAACATGGAAATGGGCACTCACCGCAAGAAGGGGGGTGGGTGGCCCTTGGCCTGTTCAGTGATGCCCATGAAACACTGCTCAGTCATTACCTGCAGCTTTCTGCCAGCTGGATTCTTTTGGCCTCTGATTCAGAACGTGCCAGGGTGCTTTGAACACCTCCAAAGCCCAGCTCCTTTGGAAGGGAGGAAGGCCCAAATCCAGGGGAGCATTTAAGGGAGGTACCAGATCTCCTGGTCTATGCATTGCTGCAGAGCATCCTGCCCAGCAGGGCCATCCTGTGCCCCCCTCTCAGGACAGCAGCCAGTGGCAAAGGTCCCTTGTCACCCCTAGTGTGGGATCTCAGACCCTCCTGACCACCCCAGTGCTTCAGGGCACTGCTCTGTGTTACTCCTTGTGTGTTGCTTTTAATGAACAGCAAACCCCCATTAGGTAAGGAGGCTCCTTTTGGTGTGTAAATATTTCAGTGGATGGGAAGAGGAATAAAATGCACCTGAGGAGTGTTTCATAGGCTTGCCCGGGTGCATCTCCCTTCAAAGGCTGCAGAGAAATTGCCATCACCGTGTCACAGAGAGGAAAAGACCCCACAGTGGTAGCAGGAAAGGGGTTTCCAACTCTGAGACCAGTGTGAAAGCTCAAAGCGTGCAAAGGTCTGTGCAAAGGCGTATCCTGACCCTGAATTTAAGTGATGTAAATACAAACTGCTGTAAAGAGTAAGTGCAGGCAGGTAGCACTCCTGCCCAGCTTCTGGATATGACTGGTGCTATCAGTCATAGAGGTTGTGGTAGATAATTTACAGGTTCTTTTTAGCTTTCTGATGCCCCTGGGGCTTACCAAATGGGGTTGAAAGTAGGGTAGTTCTGCAGTTTGGAGGATGTTCTCAGCTGTGCAATGGGGAGAAGAGCTGGCAGAAAAAGGGAGGGAGAACTCATGGGTGAATCTGAGGCTGTGGGGATTGACTCTGAATAGAAATAAATTCTGTTTTGAATTTAATGGAACATAAATATCGGACACTTAGCAACAGTACATGTATTAATCCTGTTCTGGAGAAAGGAGAAGCTGTTCTGGGAGCCTCCATGCTAGAAAACACAGGACAATTGTACTCCTTTATAGAAACCTGTGGTTTTTCTGATGAAATTTATTTCAAACTATCCAAACATTTCCAAGCGGGGCTGATGACTGCTCAGAGCAGGGGCTGTATAGGAGCACGGTTCACAAACAGAAGCAGCTTTGCAAAGATGAAAATTGCTTTGACAAAAGAACTGTGTCCAGTCCATTACAAACACAGAGCGAGCAGTTGCTGTAACCCATGCTCACCTGGGCAGCTCCAGGCAGCACAGGAGCCACTGGAACACCAAGACTGGCCTTTTTCAGCTGCAGCAGGATGCCTTTAGCTCTGTGTGTGGATTGCAGGGCCTGCTTGGGAGTGTGCCTTTATTTGTGACTCTTCAGAAGCAGATGTTGGGTTCTAACAAATCTGCCGTGGCATCACCTGAAATCTGGCACTGAGGCTGGAAACATTCACTCCTCCAAGTTTGTTGTCAAATAGGTCACTGAAAAAAAATGCAGAGTGGCTTGGGATGTAGGGACTTTTGTTTTGGATGTTGTCTCTGAATGCACCATGAAAATTTTTCCGGGAAAAATGAGCATCTGTGGTGAATTTGTGGGTGCTATCCATGAGGGAAGTTAAGAACATCCCCAGATATCGTGAATGCTTTCAGTTGAATTGCAGAAAGAGCCAAGTTTTCCACTAGCCAGATGGATCCTTTTTCAAAGGTCTGTGAATGAACTGCCCCCTGGCTTGTACTTCTCCTTCAGAGGAGATTGTTATCGTGAGGCTCCGGTGTTTAAAATAGATCACAACTGATTTCACTGCTCACCTGGGTGCCACCCACATCAAGAATTCTGTAGCACTGCTGAAACAAATCTTGATCCAGGTGCTGGACTGGTGGTCCTAGATGGCAGAGCACGTGCAGCCAGCCAGCGCTGGAGCGACAGCAACTTTTGCCCTACCCATCCTGCCTGGGGGAATAATGAGATTGCAGGCACATAACACCCCATCCACTGCTTTGCAGTGCTTATTATGCCTTCAGGAACGCTGAGACCTCATCCCCTGCCGTGGGAGGTGGTGGCAGCCATGCCCAGCTGAGCAGAGTGGCAGGAGGGAGGGAGGCCACCAGAACTGCAAAGGGTCTTCCAGGCTGGTGATGGCCAGGAGAGGACTGGGCAGGGGTGGACACCTCGGATTATTGGTGACTTGTAGTGGTGTTATCCTCAGCTTATCTTCACATTCAGCAGATCATGGAATCCCAGACTGATTTGGGCTGGAAGGGACCTTAAAGATCGTCTTGATCCACCCCCTGCAATGGACAGAGACACCTTCCACTAGCCCAGGTTGCTCCAAGCCCTAATCAGGCCTTGGACACTTCCAGGGATGGGGCAGCCACAGCTTCTCTGGACAGCCTGGCCAGGGCCCTGCTACCCTCTGAGTAAAGAATTTCTTCCTAACATCTAGTCTGAATCTCTTCTCTTTTAGTTTGAAACAGTTCCCCCTTGTCCTGACACTGTCTGTGTGAAAGGTTGCTCTTCCTCTTTTTTTATGAGCCCCTTTAAGTACTGGAAATCTGCAATGAAGTTCTCCCAGAGAGACGAGACCTATTCCCACGCCAGGTGGTGTTACCAGTGCCAAGGTGCTCTCTTCCTGCATGTGACCACTTCCAAAGGAGGTCACGGGAATGTGTCTTGCTCCAGCTCTCTCTTGGCACCACTTAACCTGTTGGTGCTCTTGCCAGTGTGGTTTTGGCCCAGCCAACCTCTACCTTGCAGGCCAAGAGCAACAGAGGTCTTGTCCAAAGGCATGGGGTAGATGAGGCACCACTCTCTGGCCTGCTCTGCCTTGTCATTGCAGACACGGCCTTTTGGGGCTACAAACCAGAGGTGTGAAGGGACAGAAGGAAATCAAGGAAAAGAGACATGCTGTTTGGGATATTGGGTCTACTGGTGGTGAATAAAATGCTTATTATGGAGAAAATCTTCTAAATGTCAAGGAGCAAGAAAAAAAAACCATGCCTGGAAAGAACCTCCCAGCTTCCTCCTGGGACAAGAGCAGACAGACAAGTGAACTTGTCTGTGCCAGTGGAGAGGTCCAGGACCAAAGTCTTCTGCATCTTGCCCATGGTTTCTGCCTTCTCCACGTGTAAATTCCTCCTCTTTTCTTTGGCAAAGAGGCTGCAAAGCTGCCTTAGCTAAGCCCTTTGAAGGTCATGTAGGGGTATCAGTAAGGACAGAGTTTTTTCTGTCTTTGGCTAACAGATAGATGACAAGACACCATCCTTACAGCAGGGTATGGCTTTGTTTGGAGGACATAAACCTGACTGGGAAATGTTTTAAATGGGCATGGCATTCCCCCTCCACACCCATCTTCAGGAGGTTCCAGTCTTTCTGTTGAACAGTCTCTTCTGTTGGATTAACCTGCATCCACCAAGTGGAGGAAATGGGAGCCTGAGATGTGAGCAGCACCTTCTGGAGGTCTGGTCCTCCACACGGAGCAAAGTGTTGGCTGTGGCTGGACAACTTCTTCACGCTGGAGTCTGATGAAGGTGCGTGGATAGGGAATTGTCTCCTGGCTGGGAGGAAGGAGCAGGGCTGGGCTTTGGGGGTTACCCAAGGGACAGGTTCCTGCACTCACACCAAGTCTGAGCCCATTGCTTTGCTGAAATGTGCTTGATGATTGAACCTGATTCCTGCAGCAATGCCTTGTTTCTCGTGAAACACATCAGGAATTAAGCTCCTGCAGCAGTGCTGGGTTGTCTGGGGCTCATCTATTTAATTTTCTCTCATTTTAAGTAACGTTCTTTTCAGAAATGACTAATTAAACAACAGAACAGGAAATGTAATAGACAGTAAAATCCCCTCAGCTGTCCAGTGCTTTTCTACATAAATATGGTGGTAAAATGATGAAAACAAAACCTTTTGGAGACAAAGGCGAGCAGGAGACCTGGTGACGCAGCGGTGAAAAATCTATACTTTGTTATAATAAAGAGGAACCACTGTGTTTATCCTGTGTCTTGGAGGATTTGGTGCAATTATTCTTAGGAAGGGAGGGAAGCCACGTAGAAATCAGAATAGCCCAGATTTTTGCTAAAATATTTGTACAAATCAGGTTATTCAACTACAGCAAAGAGCTTCTTTCGGGCTGCTGTTGCTTCTGGAATTATCCTGCAAAACTGGAAGGACCGTAAATGCTTGGCTTTAATAGCTACATACAATGCAAACCTAATCAGTGAAGCTTGAAACGTCCGTGGTAAGGGAAGAAAGGCAGAGTTTTATGGCTCTGTGGAGGGGTACAGAAGACTGGACACAAAAGCTGCCCAATGCCCGTGTGTAGGAAAGCAGCCACTGCTCTCCCACCTGCCTGAAGTTACTCTGTGGCTGGAGACAACAGGGCAAATTCTCCACAGCAGCATGAGCTGCCTGGGATGGTTGGGAAGGCTGGGAGGAGCTGTAGCATGGACCCCCCCTCCCCTGCAACCAGGCTCCTTACCCCGACTCCCACCCAGGCTGTGGGGCAAGGACCCGGCAGAAACCACCCCAGCAACCTGGGGAGAAATTAGGGTCATGCCGTGTAACTTTTGGTTTTTGCCTCCAGCAAAGGCTAAAAATGTTTCACATCACTTACAGGTGTCAGGTTCTGTAGCTGTAGGCTGGGAACAGCCCTCAGAACCTCTCGGTTACACATTACCCTAAATATCTCAGCAAATTACTCTCAGTTAATTGAAATAAAGGAAATGCAGGGGCTCGGTTTACCTGACAGACTGTATATAGCAGTGCAACCACTGCATTTTGCATTGATCTTAAATCAGGATTTATTATCCCACCTGGCAAATATTGACTTCTTTTTTTTATTTTTTTTTTCTCTGTCACTAATTCCTCCTCGTGTCAATATAGCAGTGTTCACCCCAACTAAAAAGTCAATGGTGTCTTATTAACATTTCAGCTCTAGAAGTGCAGAGCGTCTGAATCGTCTCAGACATTCCCCAGAATCCCAAAACCTCTGGTCAGTGGTTTTCAACCTGCTTTCGGTTTGCTGAGCCCAGGAAATTTTCCTGTGGCGGTGCAGCCCCTCCTAAAGCAGCTGAACTGTACTGACAACAGCCTCCTGGTTGATGAGGGACTTTCTGCGGACCCCGCGTGAGGAGGGATTTGCGGATCAGAGGTTCAAAAGTGCAGATGCAAGAGGTACACGGGAGACAGGTAATCAGCCAGATGTAAGTCATTCTGCATAGTGAAATTAGAGGGGTTCCCAAGTTCCTAAAAGGAGGTGTGCTCCAGAAAAAGTCTCAGCAGAAATCACTGGGAATGGGACTGTTGAGGTGAACAGTGATAGTGGGTGGTTGTATATGTTTGACCTATGATTATGCATATAAATATCAATACATCTCTGTCTGTATCTCCTTATATCTGTATATATCTCTGTATCTCTCTACATATGTGAGTTCAGCTTGAACTCAGGAAAATGCTGCATGGCTCAAGGGATGGCACTGGGAATGCTCCAGCTCCTGGGAATGCTCCTGGGAATGCTCCTGGGGACGCTCCTGGGGACTACATGGTGTCTGCAGCACGGGGAGCTCACCCAGCTGAGTCTGCAGCACTGGGATTTTCCCCAGAGCAGAACAAAGAGATGGGTCATAAATACCAGAGAGCCAGGGAAACAGGGGAAAATGCACAGGGGCTCAGACACAGGAAATTTGGGGAGGAGATGGGATCAGAAAAGCACATGTTCACAGTCTCACTCAGGTTAGTGAGAAAGGATGAGATGGCTGGAGGAAAGCTCAGGGGAACTCCACATGTTTGGGGGACAAGCCATGGGCAGGTGGAAGAAACTGAGGCACCTTGGTGAAGGCTAAGTAGCAGGTGGAGGGGAGATTAAAAATGACAGATTGTGGTGTCTGTGTACCTGTGTTCCTTGCACTCAGTGGTGGATGGGGGAGCTGCACCTCCAGAGTGACTCCTGGGGGGCTTCTGGTCAAAGGGCAACAGAGGAGCCCTGCCAGGATGGTGTTGGCAAGGCAGAAGGTGCTCTGGAGTCACAGCTGATGAGGAAGAGATGCCAGGAGCAGGAAGGCACAGCACAGACACCCAGCAGTGGAGGTGGAGGATGAGGGTTTCCCATCACCCCCGGGTGTCTGGGTAAGCAGTCCCTCAGAGAAGAGGGAAGGTTTGGGCACAGGAGCTCCCCAGCTCTGAGGCAGATGTTCAGCATCAAGGCAAATGCTCTAAGCCAAGACCCTGCAGGCAGTAAGCAACACCTGAGAGCCTGGAAGGCATCGTTGGCCTGCTGGACCCTTTAGAGATCCTCAGATGGGCCCTCTGCTGTGATTTGAGGATGCATCATCCCACAAAAGACAGCCCCCCCGCACACTGTGGGATGATCACACTTGGTAATCCACCACAAAGGGTTTGACACATCTCCCTTAAGTGAAACCACCTGAAAAACGGGTGTCAGCTGTAAGATAATCATCCAGGGTCCCTTCTTAACCCAGGGTGAAAAGCTGGCCCCTCCATCCCTCTGCCATGTGTCATTCTTGCAGAGCCTGTAGAGAAGTCCATGTAAGTTCCAAAGACTGGACTTTTTTTTTCCTTCCTCCTTTTTTTTGGGGGTGAGTGGGTGAGATGAATTCACCCCTGGCAGCCCATGTGAGGAGGACTCAAAAATGAGATTTGTGAACCACTTGCTAACTTGAGGCATTTTCCCTGGGTGTCTCTGAAGGGGAAATTACAGCAGCAAGACCCAGGTCCACAGAGCTGCTGTCACTGCTGCCAGAATTCATAAATGAAGTCGTGGGTGACTCAGAGGTCTCCAAGGACTCCCAGCTGTAAATGCTGGCATTGATATATGGTCATCTCCCATCCTAGAAACACTGTACAAAGTGACAGGCTTCATGCAGCCCACAAATGTTGCATGACTCAGGAAATACCTTGGGGCATGTCTGGCATCAAGAGAAAGCCAAAGGGAAGATGTTTAACCATCTCTCTGGCTTTCTACCAAGCTGAGAGGAGCAGTACAGAGTGACCAGTGTGCATGGACCCAGGCCTGCTGAAACGAGTAGAAAAATGCTCAGAAGTTTCAATTTTTATTTTTCTTTTTGTTCATTAAGTGCTTTTTTTTTTTGTAATTTCTTCGTTTTTCAGATTTCTGATCACATTTTTCACATTACATGTTACTGATTTTCTGCCACTTGGTGAATTCCTATTTTTCAAGAAAACTGAGAAATATTTAAAGCACTGTTTTCCAAGAAGTTCCTCTCCAGAGCTGTAGGAGATGATGGCAAGAGCCTCCTGGTGAATGTGAGCAGAGCCTGCAGCACCCACAGCATCCTTTTCAGTGGACACTGATGCAAAGTGTTCCATGGTAATTAGTTTGAGGATCTCAGTTTAGAGAGAAAGATTGAAACACGTTTTGGTGAGAGGAATTTTTAAGGATCTGGCCCAATTCCAAGAACACTCAACAGATTCACAGGGTGTCCCATCATCTCTTAGGGCTGTTATGGTCACCTCCTTTAGCATGAGTTCAAGACTAAGAGTGGGTCTGTCCTCCCACCAGAGGAAATTCTGTACTGATTCCACAGTTCTGGTCTCTTGAACAAACCCAGGCAGTTTTCACTGCTAACTCTACCAGGATGGAAACACGAAGCTGTGAAAGAATTAGAGTTGCTTAAGAGAATCAGGCAGCAAAACAAACACTAAATGTTTAGGAAAGCGGGAACAGCAGACACAGATAACAGGGAGCTGGACCTGCTGTGTTTTTCAGGGCCAAACAAGTTTTCCTCCTGCCCCTGTGGATGGGGGAACATGGAAGCAGAACTGCTGAGAAAGTCCACCCAAGTTAACAGTGGTGAAAAGTGCTACATCCTCACGGTGAGGAGGCATTTTCTACCTTTTCAGCCTGGAGAGCCAGAACTCATCCCTTCACCTGCAGGCAGCAGCTGCCACGAGGGAATTCCACTTAGCCATCCCAGAAGAAAAAGGCCCTCCAGAGGCACGGGGGAAGCGCTACAAACTGTGGTACCCGCGACTGGCACAGCGCCGCAGCCCCATGGGAGGTGTGGGCTCCCCACGCCACGGGTGAGCGTGTCCGGCTCGTCACGGCAGCCAGGGTCGTGCCTGGCTGGGACACGCCACTAGAGGGGGACACAGCCACATGTAACGGGGTCTGGCCACGGCCACGAGCCGTGGGCCCGTGGGGCAGGCGTGGTGACCGCGCCGTGGCCGCCCCGCACCCGCCGGATCAACGCTGGCCCGGGGGTCTTCCCAGCGAGCCCACGGCCGGCCACGGCGAGGAGGCAGCATGGAAGAACACTCTCCGAGCCTTCTGATGGTGGTGCCAAGGGGCTGTGGCGTGGGGTTTGGGAGGACCTTGCTCTTCGCCCTTCCCGCTCGAGGCTGGTGCGACTCTGGAGGTGGGGTTGGAGTTTCCCAGGTCTGAGAACGCTGGGATCCCTGCGCTGGGTCTGCTCGGTGCGAGGAGTGGGCATGAGGTGTGGTGGGATACGAGCTGTTGGGAAGACCAAAAAATTCCTCAACTCGCAGGATGAGTTTCTAGAGTTTTTGACTTAATCTTTCCCTTTCCTGTGGCATCTCTCTAAAAAGATGTCGCTGGTTTGGGCTAGCCAGGCTTTGGGCGTGTTGGTTTTATGACCTGCAGCCTCCTGCTTCTTTTTCCTTACAGACCTTTTCCTGGGGGCTCTTATCTGCAGTGACTTGTGATGGTGCAGCTCGTTTGATCATGGGCACACACTTCTGTTGAGGCCTGAAGGTGAGGCCGGGTGTCAGAGGAACCTAAAGGAGCATGGGACGTGATTCCTACTTAATTGTAATGTGATCAACGCTTCATTCTTCAGCCAACTTTGAAAGCTACAATTTTGAGAATCAAATTCCCCCCAAAAAATGGAATGAAAAAACGGCCATGAAGGATGCTGATGATCTTCTGTTCATCTGGAAGTGAGGGAACTGTCTGCATGGCTGCAGGGTGAAGGAGGAGCTGTGATCCCAGCTATGGACATGCAGTGGAGGAGAGGAATAGAGTGTTCAGAAAGGAACAAAGGGTCCAACCATGGAATCTGATGCATGGGGTGTGTTTCAGATGCTTGCTCAGCACAGGTGAGGTCCAAGGATGGGGTGAAGAGTGTCCCTTCTGGCTGCTTGTGAGTGTCAGTGGGGCATGTGTGGCTTTGATGTCCCCCTGTCAAACATCTGCAGTATGCACGAGGTAGGGTCTGGGACTTGAAGAGCACGTGTGTCTGTGTCTGTGTGTGTTTGGATGAGATCAGATGACTCCACGGCATGGTGGAGGGGTTTCATGTGATATATCTGGTCCTGTGCACCATTTATCTCATCCTCAAAGGTCTGATGAAGGTGCCTGATAACAAACTGAGTGATTCTCTGCATGTGAGGGGTGATGGTGGGGGATCCTGGCACCTGCAGGTGCCTGCAAACATGCAGAAGCTCAGCAGAGATGTCTAGAGAAGGCCAAAGTCCTGGCATCAACATCTCCCCTGGTTATATTTTTATCTGGCCAAACCCAAGGCTGTTACAAGAAGTCCATGTAGTTTGACTGACAGATCATGATTTTGTGAAAAACCATGTGAAGCCCTGTATTTTCCTTAGAAGTCTTTCAATTGGCCACAGAAGTTTTGGTTTATATCTGAAGGCAAAAACAACTTAAAATTCAAACTAGAGAAAATGGATTTAAATGGGTGACTTCAATTCCCAGCAGAAAACAAGCAGTGAAATTAGTTTGCATTGTGTTAGCTAATTTGCTGAATCTTACATTTCTCCCCCTCAAATGGTAGGTATTTTATTTAGTAGATTTATTGCTAACTGAAACCCTCCATAGCAGTGAAATTACTTAGGATTTCTTTAGTATAAATTATTATGAATTTCTGCAATTGATTGCACAATGAATAGATCTTTTTATCACTCCAGAGAAACGTAGGGATGGGATTTCATGCCATTAATTTTTATGGGAGTTCAATGTCAGGGCTCCTTGGGGAGCTTTGAAAATCACAGCCCTTAATTTTTAATTTTCAGTCCTTATAAACAATGCTATTTATTTGGGTGTGCCTGTGAACTGAGGGCCAGTCAAACATTGGTTCTTCGTAGTCCCTGCCAAATGCTGGATCCTTCTGAGTTTATTATTTTAATCTGGAGTTACAGGGGAAGAGCTGAGCCCTGATGCACAACCCAACCCTGTGCTGCCTTTCCCCAGTCCCTCACCCTGCTTGGCTCCCTTTGATGCATTTTGCCAAGGACCCACACCTGGACCTCTGTAAGGGCTCATAGATGTGTCATGGAAGAGCCAAAATATGTAATTTATGGGGGGGTATCAGGTGGAATTCGCTCCTGTTAGGCCCAGTCTGGGTTCCTACAGCAGCTGCAAGGGCTTGGAGGAGCCAAACTGGGTTTTGGAGGAGTCTGTGGCCGCGGTGGTCCCTGGGAGGTTCCAAGTTCAAAAGTAGACACTGCACCAGGATGATCCCCAGGACTTGCTAAAAAGTTAAGAAAATCAGTGTGGAATCATCTGTCTAGTTGTCCCAGAGGGTGGCAGGGAGAAGGAGTTTGGGAAAACCTCCCTGCAATGTTTGGTCCTGTGGGGACCACGTGGGCTTAGCTTTGTCCTCTAGGACCAAGATCAGAGCTGGCCTCCCGTGCCTGAAAAGTACCTGAAGCTTTGGAAATGGGAAGCCACACCCTGACCTTCACCTTTCTTAAGAGAAATGACTTGAAACCCCACGTTTCACCCTTAGAGCACAGGCATCCACCCATGAGTGCCTTTAGCAGCTCCCTCTGCAATGACCTTATTGCCCTGACTCACATCTTCCTGGCCCGGCTCCTCTTCTCCCTCCCTGCCCGTGGGCAGGGTGCTGGGGGCTCAGTGGCTGCTGACACCTTCCCCTGCAGCCCTGGGTGTCAGGAGCCACGGCACAGCCTGGCTCCACCTTTGCTGTGCTGCTGCTCATCTGCCGAGGAGCAAATCGCACCGACGCCGTTGTGGCCAACTCAGTAGCTCTTGTCCTCTGCAGCAGCTCGGTGGCTCTGAGCAAACCCAGAGGTGTTTGTACCCAGCTAAGTAGAGGGTTAAATCCAATTTAAAAGATTAGGAAGGTGACAAATAAACAAGTGAAACCCAGCACTATCCCATGTCCATCCAAAGCAAAGCCCTGGGGTGTGAGTTGTCTCCTCTCCCTTGCCTGCAGCCTGCTCACAGCTCTGTTTGCTGTGCCACCAGAGGACAATTGGCAGCACCCCTGGTTTGGGTGGGGAAGGGGTTAACAGGGTTCCTTATCCCACTCAGGGCCAGCCCTGGGTGGTGGGGCAGGGGGCAGGGGAGGAAAGGCAAGGAGGGGCTGGAAACTCCCAGCATCTGAAGCTGGGATGTGGGGACACAGTCCTTGGCTTGTACTTTTGCCATCTGGCAAGGGGCGTTGCTGCTCTGGAATTCTGGAGGAACCACGACTTTGGAGCACTCTGTGACTTTCTTGCAACAGGGAGGAATGGGGTAAAGAGCTTACAAATGAAGGGAGGCATTTGCCCCAGCAAGGGAAGCTCACAGCTTGGAGGCAGCGTCTTCACTGGTCCTGGTGGCCCATCAGTGGATGGTGGCTCATTAGCTCATACCTGGCTCTGCCGTGCAACGCTGAGGCCTGTGAGGCTGGGCTGGGTGAGGTACAGGACCCAGGGGAGGCTTCATGGCCCAGGAACACCCAGCATCTCCCCTGCACCCCTCTGTGCACGGTGGGTCTTGCTGGGGAGAGACTCTCCAGTGACCCCTTACTGCCAGGTGAGCCCTTGTTTGTGCAGTTGCCCGGCGGATGAGATGTATTTATAGCTGTTGTTAAATCATAGCTGTGCAGCTGAGGGACTGGGCTGCTTCCAAGGACTGCTCACGCCGATGTGGCGGGGGATGGAGGCAGGTTACATATTTACACATTAGTTTAAAATGTGGATTCTTTCCCCCCGGGGGGCCCAGAATAGCTCATAGGCAGCTGCTCCAGCCATCAGCTCAGCTCGTATTTATTTGTGTTTTTCAAACATTTAGTCAGTATTTACACAATAGACGCAATATTAGTAATATCTGCAATAATTTATATGATACCAAATGGGATTTCTCACGGCCAGTAGACTGCCTGGGGACTTGGCCCCTGCTCACTGTTAAAAGCTCGAAAAAGTACAAATTAACAAGCTGTAAAATAACGTCTTCATAAAAGAACAGGGGGGAAAACAGGCCAGATCCTGGGAGGTGCTGAGTGATCGTGACAGCCCTGAAGGCTGCTGGGGATGGAGGGTGCTCAACACCTGTGCAAAGCAGGGCTCTGCAAGGAGGAGGAGGAGGGGTTCCTGTGTGCCTCTCCTGGCCTGGATGTTGGCATTGCTCTGTGCCATGGTGGGAGCTGGAGGACACCTACCACTGGGTGCTGGTGGCAGCAGAGGGGTCCCTTTGGCCTCCAGGCAGTGGCTGGGGATCCCACACCGCATACCACTGGGGTGGAAAGCTTCTGGCTCCCCCAGCATCCTCTTCTGTAGGTGCTCAAGGTGAGAGGAGGTGAGAGGAGGTGAGAAGAGGCAGCCAAGCCCTGGGGCAGGGGTGACCCAGGGGGCACTCCCGAGGAAGGAAACCAGTGCACATCCATCATCTCCATGGCTAGATCCTGCTTCTACCCTTGCCCTCTGGGCACAGTGCTGCTGCAGGGACCACTGCTCCTAGGGGGCTCGTTTCCCTGAGAAACAGAAATGAACCAAAAGGAGGCTGTATGGGAGCACCTAAACACAGGCCACTGTTTTCCCTTCCTTCTCCTGAAAAGCCAAGAAGCAGAAGCATTGCAATGTGCTTCCCACTGCCAGGGTGTCCCTTCACTGAGCATCCTTCTCTGTGCCTCCAGCAGCTGCCCGGCGCCATGAAAGGCAGTTCTTGCAGGCCCTCATGTCTTCCTGCAACCTTGCAGAGCCCTGGTGGGTCTCTTGCTTCACTGGAGCCCCTGCAAAGTCCCTGACCTGTGCTGGCTGCAGATCAGGGTGGGAATATAGCAGAGATGAGGGGGAATAAGGGCATCCTCTGCTCTTCAGTGCTGCCACTGCCTGTCTTCCCTCAGCACCTTGTGACCATCCATGTCAGACCAAAGGTGACTTTCCTCTGCTGAAATTCTCCTGGCACTGGCTCTACCTCCCCCTGAGCCAGGCTCAGCACCCTGGGGACAGATCAGGCCCTTTGTGCAGCCCCTGCAGTGATCACACACCACTGCTCATGGGCTGACGGGAGGGCTCTGGGGAGAATTAGAGGAATAAGCCTTTGGCATCCACCCTGCTTTCTTTTCCTCTCCCCTCCCACCCTCTCCCAATTCCAGGGAAGGTTGCCATTCCATCTGTGTCATCCAGAGCCATCCTGGCCACCATAACCCGCCCCAATGTCACCCCATGAAGCTCTGAGGGGTTCTCCTCCTTCTCCTCCCTTTCCTGCTCCTGCCTTTTGGCCGGGGATAGGAACTGCTCAGGGTGACAGTGGCCTGAGATGATGGCATGTGAAGGTGGTGGAGAAAGTTTGGGGATGCAGGGTGGGGTCCTTCAGCATGATGTAACTGCAGGGCACATGGTCCAGGGGGGCCGGGAGCAGAGGAGGCGTGTGTTGTATTTCAAGCAGCCCCACACTGTCTCTGCCTCTGCAGCCACTTGCCATATTCAAACCAGATGCAATATCCGCTTGTCAGCAGCGTGGCGTGCATGGGGGGATTTCATTCATATGTTTTGGACCTATCCCAAGCCAAATAAATGATGGAAAGGCGCAATTAACCCAATCTCAAATCTAATCCGCTCTGAGTGCCTCTCTGTCCCGGGCCCTGTCTGTTCCACATGGTGGTGACTTGCCTCCAGATATGTGTGAGGAGACACTGGTCACTTGGCTAGCAAGGCAGGGTTGGAGGCAATGGGCTGGTGCTGCTGCTGTGGTGGGGTGAGCCTGAAGGCAAGGTCATATATCTGTGTGGCAGCAGAACGGGGATGGGGAGGTGGGACCCACGGCTGAGATCATGAGAAGGGACCAGGTCAGACATATATGAATGGCAATCCAGGGTGGGGATGGTCACCTCCCAAACAGGGACACAACAAGGCAGGGGTGTTTAATGCTTTCTTTGCCTCTGTCTTCAACACAGATGATGGACCAAGGGGGTCTCAGTGCCCTGAGCTGCAGGACCAGGACTGTGAGAATGAGCAACTCCCAGTCACCCTGAACTTGTGGGGGGTCTGCTGCTCCAGTTGGATCCCTACAAATCTATGGGATGTGATGGGATTCATCCCAGAATCCTCAAAGAGCTGCTGCTGTCATTGCAAAACCTCTCTCCACGATTTTTGAGTGGCCTTGGGAATCCAGGGAGGTCCTGACTGGCTGGAGTCTGGTGAACGGTGTCCTGATTTTCAAGCAGGGCCAGAAGGAGGATCCCAGAAACTCCAGGTCTGTCAGTCTCACTTCAGTGCCTGGTAAAGTTATGGAGGAGATTATTCTGAGAGTTGTTGAAAAACACCTGAAAGACTACTCAGTCCTTGTTCACAGTCAGAATGGCCTCACAAGGGGAAAGTCCTGCTCATCCAGCCTGATTTCCTTCTATGACAAGCTGACCCACCTGGCTGATCAAGGGAAGCTCTTGTGCACCTCTTCATGGGCAGGAAAGAGGAAAAGCTGTTGTGTACCTCATCTGTGGGCCTCCTGACAAGGGATATCTTCTAAACGCAAACTTTCCTCCCAGTTTTCCAGCTTTCTATCTCTTGGTTTAGGATTACCTGAGAGGGCCTTGAGCTCTGAGTGCATCTGACTCTCATGAATAGTCCTGGGGGATGCTCAGGGCTCTCTCAGGGGAGCATCACCATGAAGACATGTTACATTGCTGGCTGTGGGGCTGGATAGGGAGCCCAGGGGAAACATTCTTGGAGGATACCACTAACTTTCCCCCAAACCTCAGAGGTTCTTTCTCCATCTGGGGTGCACTCCAGCCCCTGAGGAGATGCTGCCTCTGCTCAAGTCCTAGGAGAGATGTCTGGATTTGGGATTTGCAGGTGGTGAGGGAGGTTTGGCATTCTGCTGGCTTGGGCTTGCCAGCTCTGAAATAGCTCAAATCTTGCAGCACAGAACTTCCAAGCTGCTGTCAGCTCAGGAAACCTTCCGTCCTGGTAATTGGCTGCCTTGTGTGACAAAGATCCTTCAGCCATTCCCTGGGCCATGGGAGGTGCCTTTCTCATCCAGCCCTGCTCATGACAGGAAACTACATCATGGGGGACATGAGATAGGAGGGATGACAGGGAAGAACATCACTTGGAAATGGATCCAGGCAGATCACTGATCGATCACCCACTCCATTTTCACCTACTTCTTATGTCCTGCAGGGCCAAGAGTGCACCTATCCCATCCACATGCCTGCCCCTGCAATGACAAATCTCCATTTTTCCCCCCAGTCCATCTTCATCTGGCTCCATCCTACATGTCTCTGTTCATGGGACCTCCAGCAGGGGCTGGATGATGACCTGTAGGCATGGAGCATCTTCTTACCCAGGCCCTTAACACTTAGAGCTGCTTTCCAAGGCCCTTTGTGGGTCCTGAACCCCTGAGGTGAAGCCTCCACATGCAGGAATTCATTCAGGAACACACTGCCCAAGCCTTCTCCTGGCTCTGATGTCCACAGTGAGGACCAGTGCCAGGGCACCTGCCTGGGGTGACTGTGGGATTGTTATGAACGAGTCACAGAGAGCTGGGGGGTTTATCCAGACCAGGCTCACTGGTGTGGGTCATAAATGGTATTTCATCCAAACTGGACAGGTCTTTCTGATTCTCCCTCTGCTGGTGCTCTGGGCAACAGGAGCAGGCAGACAGACACACCAGAGGAGAGGAGTGATGGAAAACAGCCCATACCTGGGAGTGGAAAGAGAAGTTGGATGTTTTCAGAAAGTGTTTGCTCTGATGTGAAAAGGCTGCTCAGCACAACAGTGTGATCTCTCCTGATGTGGCTCCTCCTGGCATCTCCAGGACACATGAATAGAAGCCTGTTTTCTGGATGTGTGAAGGGACTACTCCAACCTCACATAAGGAAAAGAAAAAAAGAGAAAAAAAGCACAATTGCCCTTGTGCCCTTTGCAGCCACACACATTTGGGATAAAATCATACTTGTCCCTGTCTGTGTTGCCCTATTTGAAGATGCACACACACTTCTGCCTGGCCACACCTGGCATGCAAAGAATGCCAAAGCACTTAAATGCCAAAGGAGAGGAAATCACCAGCTCTTAGTAACCAGCTGATCTCCTTGCTGCTTAGGTGAGCAGAGCTCTGGCAAGGGAGAAACACAGCACATCTTCCCTCTGCCAGGAGGAGCAAGGTCCTTGTGGGGAGGCAGCCAAAGGCAGCAGGGAGTTTGCAGCGAGGGAAGGGGCTGTAACACACAGTTGCAAAGTGTTCACAGTCAGGATCTGGCAATCTGGCTGTAAGAAGGAGATGAAGGCAAAGCACACATTGCTCCAAAAGTGCTCCTTTAGATGC
>JAWWES010000055.1:119493-174308 GCA_035583135.1 Lophotriccus pileatus
GCTGGAACCCTGTGGCCTTTTCTCTGGGCCTTTCTGGCCATTTCACAAGGTCCCACTGGTGGATGCAGCAAGATTTTGGGGAGCCTTGGCAATGACTGTTTCCTCTGGCCCTGAAAATTTTCCTCCTTTTCCTCCTCCACTGCACCTCCTTTTCTGCTGTCCTGCTTCCAGCTGTCACCCTGACAGTTTTCTTCATCAGCTTTGCAGGGACCACCAACTTTTTGCAGTGGGGCCAAACCAGCCCACCTTCATCTTCCTCCATAATCCCAGTCTTGTGTGTTTGGGGTCTCATTCTTCTTCATCCCTTTATCTGCCTACTAAGTGCATCCAACTAGAACTCATTTAATGGTAGCACCAGAGTGAACATCCCTGGCTTTTTATTTCATTTTATGTGGGATTACTATGCAGGACAAGACCCCCCTGCTTCAGGCAGACCCTTGGCCTGTGAAGGCAGTGCCATAGGTAATGCCCTTCCTGTGGCTAGTGACAAAGACATTTTATGGGAGCTTTCTCCCAGCCTGTGGCCAGGTCCATAAATCCCTCCTGTTTGCCTGGAGAAACTCCACCCATCACATGAAGGTCATTCAGTGTTTCCCACAATGAAAGACTTGGTGTTGAATGCTTTGCAACCCTGCCAACTCTCATAGCTGAGGCTGGAATTGTCCCCAGGCTGGTGTTTGGGGTTTGTTTTCCTAGAGAAAGTGGGATATTGGGTAAAAACGATCTCTCAAAATAAGGCCAGGAGGAATGCACTGCATGACCCAGGCTAAGAACAGGCTTGGTGCCCGTGACTGTGGAAAATTTGGAGAATAAACATTCTGGTGTTGGGAAGCTCTTCTTCATCACCCTCTTGAACATTTCCCATGCCTGGCCAAGGGCCATCTTTTCCATCTGTCTTGCCTTGGAGGTGGATATGGTGTGTGAGACGTGACCTCAGCCTCCAGTCCGGACATCGCTCCCTCGGGGACCTGCCAGGGGACAGGGTCACTTCGGGTCAATGCTGTGGTTTTCTGTAGCCCAGGGGTGTGGAAGTTGATTAAGGGCCCTGCACAGACACCAAGAGTCCTTATTTACCAGGCTGAGCTCCCCAGGATCTTGAGAGGGCCTAATACCAATCCTTTTGACTGCATGGGGACTTCTTAAAATGTTCTTCAAGCACCCGTGGAAGAGGTGTGTATTCCTAAATGTAGCCTTCCTTCTTCCTGCCTTGAATGTGCACTGCAAGAGGGAGATGCTCCATGATGGCTGATGGCAAAAAGGTGCACAGGATGATCCCTGTGTCCCCAGAGTCCCTACAGACACAGCAGGCAATTGCTGTAGTGACACCAGATGCCAAACCCCAGAGTCAGGAGGGTATTTGGACATGCTACGACATCTAAAGCCCCCTTATGAGGCTGAGCCCACACTTCCAACTGGTCTGGAGCGAAGAGATGCCTTCATGCTAAAATATTTCAGGAGAGGCTGTTTCAGTCAGCCTTACAGGGGTATTTCTTAGCAGCCGTGGTAAATCCTAGACCTTGCAGGGTCTCAGTGTGAAGAGGCAGGAATTGTGGGCTCTGGTCAGTGAGGCTGCAGATCCCTGTAAGCACAGCCCATAGCAGAGCACTTTGTTATTCCTTTGCTGTCTTTTTTCTGCACACACTTCTGGTGCTGGGTGGCTCCACACGAATTCCAGCTCCAGCATCTCCCAGCACGTGCTGGTGAGTCGGCAGGGCTCTGGCTGCCAAAGAGGGGATCAGGGCAGGGCCCCTATGCCCATCCCTCCCCACCATCACCATGCAACTCCCACAACAGATGAGTCCCCTGTGCCTGCCCTCCCAGCCCCCTCCTAGGACACAGGCTGGCATCGCTCCCTTTTTCTGAGCTCAGTCTGGCTGGGTGCTGCTGGACAGTCCCCCAGGGACTGGGAGGAGATTTTGTACCAGCCCATCTGGGATGGGAGGTGGAAACCCAGCCACGAGGTGCCTGCAGGGGCTGACAGCATGTCTGTTGTTACAGGCTGAGCTGCAGGTCTCTGAAGAGCCCAGAGCCTACCTTGACTTTCCTAGGACACTCTCTTGGTGCCTGGTCAGAGGGAGGATGGCTGGAACACACCTTGTGGAGGACCTGCTCTGAGGAGACAGGGCATGGTCACGGTCCCTGGGCCAACACACAGCTGTCTCTGGTGAGGATAGGCTTTGGAGTCCCTTGGTCCCAGTGTCAGGGGTGGTCTGGGCTCCTCTTTGTGTCCAGCCGCTGCCACCGGCATGAGCTCAATGAGATGCTTCCTTGCCATCCTCCCATTGAGGAGAACCCCTACAGAGCTTCCCACTGAATGGGGACCTGCCATCAAGAGCCCAGCATCTGCAGGAGGCGAGATTTCATCTCCTGGCCCTTAATTCCTCCATCCGCTCTGCCAAATCCAGCCCCTGTCCCGCCTGCTGCTGGCCGGCTCTCCGCGCATTCACAGCCCGCCACAAAAACCCGCTTGGGATTGTTTTGAATTTAAAATCCTATTAGTCTTAAATTAATTGCCTTTTCTTGTGGAGCAGCGGGTTGGAACTGGCGGGCCTGGCTTGTAATTATTAACTGGGGGAAGGCTTGCATGGAGAAAAGCTGCTTCTCTCCTGCTGGGTTGTGCTTTACAGGCGCAGCCCTTCGGTCCCCCTTTCTTCTTCGGCTTTTATTAACCAGCTCATCCCCTTTTGCTGATCACCCTTTTATCTGGGAAGGGATGGGGAAGCTTTGAACCTTGGAATTAAATTCTCCTCAGAGCCATGACGAAGGGGCAAGTTTTGGTTCATTTCACTCTTGGGGAAAGTGGGAAAAGCCCTAATGGGAACCAAAATGTGTTGGCAGGGATGTCAAGGGGTTAATGCAGGGGGAACCACTGCAGCACCTGGGGAGATGATGCCATCTGTAATGCAGCCAGACCCAGCATCACTGCCTGCATCATGTGGGAGAGCTGCCCCAGGAGCAGGATCCTCTGTCTTATTCCAGCACAAGGACCCTCGGATCAGGCACAAGCCAGGAGGACCCTCAGGCTGTTACTGCAAACAGCTCAGGCACAAATGGCAAGCAACAATTTGTTGGTTTTTTTTAAGATGAAATCAGATTTCAGGAAATTTCTGACACCAAGGCCTGGCACCAGTGCACCCACTAGATCCAGATAAAGTAAGTTTGCAGACCTGGGCCAGAGCCATGTGGAGCTGTGGGTGTCCAGACTCGCTGTGCGGTGCTGGTGGGATGGTGGACAGCCCAGGACATGGGTCAGGGTGATGGAAGGCACCTCTGCCATGTCCCTGCTTGTGGTCTCAGATGTGTGAGGAGCAGGGGCTGGTCCCAAAGTACCCATGGGGGCCAGGGACTGTGCTGGCTTCAGGAGAATGCTGGGTACAGAACAGCCTGTGCCAGGGGAGGACACCTGAAATGGTGCTGGTCACACTGGCCAACTGCTTTGGCTTTTTCCCCTCTTGGGTGGAGCTGAGGGGTGGCTGCTCCGGGTCCCATCCCAGCGGCACAGCCTTCATGGGACTGGCTCCTGCCAGTCCTTCTCTGCCCAGAAATGCTGGTGATGATGGGTGCTGCTCCTCTGGGAATGTAGCTCCGAGGGTCCTCCCGTGCTGGAGCCACCCCAGGTCACTCCCACACCTGCAGGAATCAGACTCCAGTGGGATTTTGCCATTTCCTCAAAGATGCCAGGGATATCTCAGGGAACTTCCTCAAACTTTATGCCTGAGTGACCAGCTGGTTCAGCGTGGCTTGGCAGGGACCACAGCAACCCCCGCTGCCCTCAGCCCCATCCCCGAGGCGGGCAGCACGGCCGGGGCACAGCAAGTCCAGCAAGAAGGGCAGCAGCAGCCCAGGCTTTTCCAGGATTTTTTTGATTCCCGGTGACAAATCTCTCTTCAAGTCTGTGCATGACTGAAATTCATCTTGGCTGGTGGGAGCTCAGCGAGCCCAGCCAGGGAGGAAGGGCGGGGAGGCTGGGCAGCGGGCGGCCTGCTTGCCGGATTAGGCAGGAACAGCTCTCTGGACAGTGGCTCGTGGGCAGGGTGA
Organism: Lophotriccus pileatus; assembly: GCA_035583135.1. Lineage (NCBI taxonomy): Eukaryota > Metazoa > Chordata > Aves > Passeriformes > Tyrannidae > Lophotriccus > Lophotriccus pileatus. Next base: position 123,532 of record JAWWES010000055.1, read on the forward strand.
AACAGCTTCTCAGGCAAAGTTATTTTGGTAGCCGTGCGCAAACCCCCCGCTGGAAAATGTGACACACTTCTTATCCCCCTGAATTTGCTCGCAAAACACTAATTAAGGCATGTAATGAAGACAGCAGCATCCATTAATAAAGAATCATTATGGGGATGGATTAGTGAGCTTATCAGAAACAGGTGGAAGTGAGCTGGGAGTCTGCTCCGGGCAGCATGTGTGAGCCAAGGCTTTCCCAGCCCTCCAGGACAGCGTGCCGAGAGCCTCTCCGGGATGCACTGGATGGATGGGGGAGGTGCATTTAGGGAGCTCCCCTGGCCCAGGGTTTGTTTTGGGACCAAGCTCCACAACCTTCCCCGAACTGAGATGCTGCCAGTGGTGCTGGGTCTCTCCCTGTGAGAAGCTGCATCCATCCAGTGCAGCAGACAGGAGCTGATGGGATCAGCAAGAGCCATTCAGCCCCTAAGAAGGAGGGAGGTGGGGAATGGCTGGAGCACGGGAAATATTCACTCCTTGGAGGAATAACTTCTCAGGCCAGGGGAACATGGTGTCTGTCGTGCCCTTATTAGCCCCTGACACCTGCCTGGCTTCTGCCCTGCTATTAATACAGAGCTGACTCATGGTCTCTGCAGCCTCTCTGCTCAGGATTTAGGCTGTGAAGACACTCAGCCTGGTTATTTGAAGGTGTGTTGCATCTGTTTCTGGTCACCTCAGCTCAGGCAGGTGATGAATACAGGGAGCTGGGCTCTTCCTGGCCTTGTGACCTTTGTTCAGGAGATATTCCCATGGCATCCTTCACTGCTGTCTGTGTACTGGGGGACTGCCTGCCCTCCTGTGAACTGGGGACATGGCAGCCCTGCTTCCAGCCACAGACCCTGGTGGGACCCCTTCTACCAACAGCTACCACTGTGTTTGCACAGGGGGTCCATCAGCAACTTTGCCAACCAGGGACTCCCATCTCCCTCCAACTGCCTCCTCCTTTCAGCTCTCAGGTCAACCAGGACCAACCCTCTCCCACCTGCTACCCCAGCATCTAACATCCTTCCACATCCTCTTTCCTTACCGATTTCCCATCGGGTTCAGACCCATCTGGGGTGGTTCTGGCTGCATGGCCTGATCTCCTGCCCTGCACCTGGGTTGGAGGTCAAGGAGGTCTCCAGGAAAAGGGCAAGGACTGGGGAAAGCCACGATTTGAATGTCTCTCCACGGACAGGCAAAAAGTAAGAACTTCTGCTTTCACAAACATCCTCCCCATCCCCGTGTCCTTCAGGGTGGATGCTGGATCTTCCTGCAGGGGTGGGGGGCTGGGGCTGTGCTCTCTGTGGGTGTCTTAGGAGGGAAGCAAAGGCAGCAGGTGTTTTGTTTCGCTCAGGGCATGATGCCCCGTGAAGAAGCAGAGGAAGGTGTGAGCCAGCAGTTTGGCCTCATGGAAACGGAAACCGGAGAGGGGAGATTTATCCACGGGCATTATGTGTGGTCTCTACAGAAAGCTGGTAATGCAGGGAGGTCATGCGTTTAGCAGCAGGGATGTTTGGCTTGTGGCTGGGGAATATTTCGTGTATTCTGGGTTGGGTTTTTTTTGTATACCTGCTAGCACGGCAGAGAGCAACTGGCTCTAGGCAGCCTTGATGCAGCCCTGGAGCTGAATCCCAGAGCAGCATCACTTACTCCCATGCAGGCCATCCACTGTCCTGAGATGCAGAATGTTCTGCCTTCCTCTGGAGCAGCATTTGGATGGAGGGGCAGTCCAGAGTCCAGCCTGTCAGAGCTCAAGGAGCATTTTAACATTGGTCTAAGCACATGGTGGGATTGTTGGGGTTGTCCTGTGCAGGGCCAGGACTTGGACTCCACGATCCTTACGGGTCCCTTCCAATTCAGGATATTCTATGATTCTGTGATCCCATACTGGCATACAGAGGGACAGAACAACACACCCCGTGCTGGGGCCAGACTCTGCCTAGCTTTCCAGGGTGAGAGGATGCTTTGCTGTCAGTACTGAGCCCCCTGCTCTGGTGTCTGGGCTGCAGCTGGATGGGAGACACCTGGGCAGGCACTTGGTCCTCAAGTGCCAGAAGAGTCAGGCACTTCACATGTTTTTACTCATCATCTTTCTGTCTCAGTTGGTCCCTAAAAGGCTTAGCCTAACTCTCCAGCTCATCTGTGTTTTGATAACATTGCCAGGTATTGGAGAAGGCAGGAGTGTGACAAGTCTCACTGAGGTGTTGCTGTCAGGGTAATGCAACCTGCTGGCATCCTGGAGACCTCTGCACCACGGAAAGAGCTACGGGAACCCAAAGGCAAGGGGATGGCAACAGAACTGGGAGGGTGTTTAGTGCCAGAGGCTCCTTTTTTTTTTTTGGGAAGGGCTCTGCTCCAGGGAGCAATCCCCCCAACATCCACCCTACAAGGACCTGCTAAAGCTCACCCAGGCCACGGAGGGCTGGGGCAGAAGCACGATGGGTGAAGATATTACTTGGATTGCATTTTACTCGCGTCTCCAAAGGAAGAGCGAAATCTTGTTTTGTTTTGGTGGATGCTCACCCCTGCCGGGAAAGCCGTGGCTGGTTGGCAGAACATTCCCAGGAACTGATTTCATGGCAGATCTCATGGCAGTGGCTATCTCCCAACTCGGCCCCCCCAGCTATGCGTTCCCACCGGCCACGCCGTGGCCGGGATCTTCAAAGAGGTCTCTACTCCCACGGCATTCCTGCGCCTGCACTCATCTGTGAACTGGCTCCTGCAGACCAGAGCAGGGCTGGGCAGGAGGCACTGGCAGGAAAGGAGGAAATGCCTGCAGTTTTCGTGCTGCAGACCATCTGCACATCTCCAGCCCAACGCTCTCTGGAAAGTTTTCCCCAGATGAGGACAGTGTTCTCCGCTCAGCCCGGCTCACGGCATCCTCCTTGGTTCCTTCCTGTGGAAGCTGGGATTTGCAGTGAGAAACTGGTCCTCTCCACCAGTATGGGTATTTCTGAGGTATTTCCAAGACCCTTGGTTTCTTGGAGCTGGAGGGAGCTGCAGAGCCTGTTGCCAGAGTGCAGAGCTTGGCTCTGTCCCTGTTGCTCTGGGTGCCCAGCAGTAAATCTCCATGCTCTTCTCCACCCAGTTCAGCAGAGATGTCTGTCAGAGAGGCAGATTCTTGGGGGGGCTCCTGCCTGAGCTTCATAGTGCCAGTTTCTGAGCTTCTTCTTGAAAAATTTGCAAGGATGAAGCTCCCTGGTCTGGGAAGACAGTGAGAGGATCAGGAGAAGAGGAGCAGCTCCTGAGATTTACTGACTTGCCTCCGTCTCTCCTGGTGGATTTTCCTCTCCTCTCCTGTCTGCCCGTGGTTTGTGGTTTCCCCTCAGTGTAACCTGAGTAGATGATGTGTTTATCTGTGATTACACGACACGTTTTGGCTGCCTCCTTGGTTTCTGAGGTTATTTGTGGAGCCTTAGCCCTCGCCAGCCCAGGTTCTTTGGGGTCTCCCCACTGGCATGGCACGAAAGGGTTTCAGTGCTTCATCTTGCCCTGTCCTGAGCATATATGGGAAGGCAGAAGCATCCTGTGGTTGCCCAGGCCGGTGGGGAAGAGCCCAGATTCCCCCTGCATTGTGATGCATCCTCTGCTGCACCATGCAGGCTCTTTCTCCCTGCAAAACCTCCTCTTCCTCCTGCAGGCTCAGTCCAAAAAGGACTATTGTCCTCCTCCCACCCTCCACCCTTGATGTCCTTGCCAGAGGGGCTAGCCAGCCCACCCTGGAGGGCAGCTGCCTGACAGCTCTCAGCTGTGGGCTGCTTGGCTGTGGGTCCCCACCCCCACCTCCCTGCCTGCACCCTGCTCACCCCACTGCCTGCACCCTGACCCTGCTGCCTTCACTGTGCTCACCCCACTGTCTGCACCCTGCTCACCCTGAACCTGGAGGGCAGTGGCATGGCCTTCTTTGCACCTTGTAGGGCTTCTCCTCCAGGCTTTGGCTGTCTCTGGTTCCCAGGTCCCGTTGCCTTGAAGATCCAGTTTTTTTCCCCCAGGTGATGAGGATGGAAGGGAGAAGGCTGTGCTGCCCATCTTGAGCTGGAATGTCCAGAGTTGGACCCACAAGGACCAACAAGTCCCACTCCTGGTTCTGCACAGGACACCCTGACAATTCCACTGTGTGTCTCACAGCTCCTTGAGCTCTGGCAGCCTTGGGGCTGTGACCAGCTCCCCTGGGGAGCCTGTTCAGTGTCCAGGCACCCTCTTGGTGATGAAGTGTCTGATCCAGGTCTCTTGCTGAGAAGGTCACCATGATGTGGAATATCAGCCAGCAAGCTCCTGCCCTTCTGCTCCTATTCTGCTGATAAATGTTTCCTCTCAGCATCCCACCGTCCAACCTTCTTCAGAGGTTTTCAACACTCAGCTAGACAAAGTCTAGCCCTGAGCAATCAGATCTAAATTCAAGTTTAGCCTTGAGCAAAGGGTTGGACGAGAGACCTCCAGAGGGCCCATGGGACCCACATTTTTATTCATTTCTATACTTCACTGTGTAAAATGATTTGCAAATTGCTTCTTCCTGGGTATCTTCACCTGTACACGTGCTGCCTTGCAAATCACAAGCTGTGCAGCTAAAGACATAACCTGAAATGTGCCCAGAACATCTGTAATTACTCAGGTGTGCATTAACTGAGAGATTACAGGAGAGGGAAAGTGGGCTGGAGCTAAGGTGTTAGACAGGAGTGTCCTATAGTTCAGCTCCTGAATTTGTCATTTGTTCCTTGGGAGATTCTGGAGAAGTTTCTAGGTAATAATGCTTTTTAAATAATACCTTATGCTGACTCTAAGTGCATTTCCAGCACCTAAAAAAAAAAAAAGAGATCTGGATTTTTGTTTTTTATACAGGGGGGATTGGAAAAAGTCCTATGGGAGCAAGAGGAGACACAAATCTTCCAGGTTTGTCCAATACAGAAACCAGGCTGTGCCTGTGCAGTGGCTTCTTAGTTATATCAGCCATACTTCTACCCCTGCAAATGTTGCATTGCCATTTGTCTGTCTCCTGCACTCCATCACCACCAGTCTTTGCCTTCAGACTCCAGCCAACCCCACCAAAAACCCAGCAAAGATATGTGGAGACAATGCTTTGGAATGACCAGAGTTAAATCCCCTGAAATCTGCTGTGTCTTTTCCATTGCCCCCAAGGTGTTCCTGCCCTTGGCTCTCCTGTCCCTGTGCAGGAGGAAAAGGAAGGATTGGGTGGAGGGGTCTTCTCCATCCTTCAGTGCAAATGACCCACGTGGCCCTCCCCATTATGGCATTTGTATGATAACACTTGCAGATGCTTCCAAATCCTTTAGGACCAGCCACCTCCTGGCACTGACCCTCCCTGGGGACACAGGGTGTGGGACCACACAGATGGAAGAGTTTCACAAGAAACAGCTCTGGGCTGGGATAAAGCAGGTGACATTTTCAGCCTGTGAAAGGATGATTAATTGCACAGTTCTGTCTACCTGCTCCTTGCTCTCCTCTTGTTAAAAATATCCTCGGTTCTCCCATGTAGGCAGCTCATGGAATGCATGCAGCAGCACTAGGGGTGAAATCTGCAGGTGAAGACCAGACTGTTTCCTCATGAGCCATTGGGAGCACCTTCCTTTGCTCCTGGCCTGGGAATGGAGATGCACACAGAGTGGGTCTGTGGCCATTCCCAGCCAGCGGGAGAGTTTCTGTCCTTGACCAAGTTAGAGCAGAGATTGGGATCTGAGCAGAGCTAGGCTACTGACCTGCACAGGCTGTGCACCCTCTGCCCATCCCAGCCCGTGGTGCCTTTGTTATTGAATGCTGCCAGGCAAGGAAGGCAGGACACAGCCAGGAGGAGGGGGCAGCGTGAGGCTGCTTCGATACCGTCTTCCCTTCCATAAAGCTGCTGCATTGTCCCCTGTGGGCAGCAGTCACTCAGGGTAGGGATGTCTGTGATTTAGAGGGTGTCTCCTCAGGCTTCTCTTTGAGTGGATGGGCCCAGGAGAGCCCAGATCTGCGTGCAAACCCACCCAGACAGCCCAGCTCACAGCCCACCTCCTCACCGGCTGCCTTGGCAGCGATCGCTGGCACACCTATCCCAACGCCTCCAGAGCACACCCTGAAACCACGAGCCAGCAGAAACACAGGGGAGGAGAAACACTCCCTGGGGGGAGGCTGCAGCGTGTGGGTCTGGCTGGTTTGAAATCCAGCCCTGTTTGCCGAGGACAGTCCCCTCCAGGGACAGGGAGCTCCCCATCCCGCGTGGCAGGCAGCACACGGACACACCAGGAGATGTGGCAGGGCCTTGGCTTCCCTTCCTCGTGCTGTGCAACATGTATGCAAGAGAAATTCCTCCCCAAAGCACCTGGGGACTGCAAGGATCCTTTCAGTGAGATTTGTAGTGCTGGAAACTGAATTCACATAAAAATAGGGGGCATTAGCAGACGAGCTTCCGGAGCATCCCTTGTGAATGTGTCAAAGTGGAAGGAAGAGGAGCTTGTAAGCAGAGAAGACCTGGCAGCAATTGGTGCCTGCATCTCTGCAGGGGTGGGGAAACTACCACAGGAGTGGAGAAGGATGGAGGAGGTTATGGGGACAACAGCAGCACCTTCCCAACCCCACATGGCTTGCATTACCCACTGTGCTGGCCTTGCTGAGCCAAGCCTCTGGAGCTTGAGGAGGTGCCATGGTGTCCAAAGTTGTGTTCAGGTGACCTGTAGTGATGTCCAGTGTTGCAACCACCAGCCACCAGGTCCTCAGAGTTGCAGAGACTGGAGAGTCTGGCTTATCCCTTTGGGATTCCTATCTTCAAGCTCTGTCTTCTCACCAAGTCCTGAAATATTGGGTGAGTTTTTTATGAAACCTGTGATTCCAGGCTCTTGCAGGGCTCCAGAGGCTGGATTTTTAAGAGCACCTACTGTACTTCAGGTGTAAGAGGCACCCAGGATAAATTTCCCTATGTTAAATTTAGCTGTCAAACCCATCCAGGGCTGTAAAAAGCAATCACTGCATTGAAATCTTCTTAAGTTGTTCCCAGTGAAAGGTGCTGGGCTAATTCAATTAATGGCCTGGCACACATGGATTTGGGAGCTGGGGTGGAGGATGAAAGAAAGCTGAGAAAGAGAGAGAGATGCCTGTGGAGGCAGAGAACAGTGTTACCCGGGCTCTATGTCCATCCACCTAATTGCCCTCTGCTTTTAATCAAAGGGACAAAGGCTGCCCCTTGCCTTCTGCCCCCAGCACGGCCTTTTGCAGGAGAGAAGTTTGGGGGTGCCCCCTCTGTGTGTGCAAGGACAGAGCTGCTTAACTCCCCTTTGGTCTGAAAGGATTTCCCCCTAATCCTGACCTCTCCCTGCGCTGCTCAGACGCCGCTGCGGAGACCAGGGCGTTAGAGCCGGCTCTAATCCCACCCCACCGCTCTCCCCTCCTCAGGGGGCACTCACCCCTTTTCAGCCCCTGTGTTTGGGATTGAAAAGCTTGCAAAAAGCCTTTGGAGCTCAGTTCAAGAGCCACATTCCTCAGGACACAGACCACTCCCCGGGAGCTGGATTGCAGCGGCGAGGTCGGAGCTCTCCTGGAAACCCCACTCAGAGGCTGAGGTGACCGAGGGTCTAGAGCGGCACCAGGATTTGGGCTTGGTGGTAGTGGAGCTGGACCCCCTCTTTTCTCCCTGGGAAGATCTGGGGAGCTGCTTCCAGCTCCTTCTGTGGGGTTTTGTCCTGGGAGCAGCAGACAGAGCCCTTGCAGGGTGGTGTCATCTGGCTAAGGATGCTCTGCCATCAGATTTATGTCTCATGCTGCTGAGGCTGCTATTGCCAGACACAGCTTCTCCCACGCACAAGTGTTCTCTCCCCTGCAAAGCCTGGCAGAAAACATGCTTTTCTGAGGAGCAGGCAGCCCAGATCAAAGTGTTGCTCTATCCATGGACTTTTGTGTCATTTTTCACCTGGCTAATTGCTGTCCACTGATGTGTGCAGTCACAGGCAGCACTTGCCATGAGAGGACAGGCTGGTTATCTGGATGTGCTGCCAGGCTGATCCATGGTATCCCTAGGGATGCATGTCACCATGAATATGGTGGCTGCAAAGACTGGAGAAGTGGAGTGTCAGGGCTGCAGGATGGTGGGAAATGGAGTAAAGATGATGTTTTCTGCGTGGTTCCCTGGCAGCTCTTCCTGCCTGCAGTGTCTCAGGCTGGAAAGAGGAGGGGCAAATCCATGGGCAGGCAGAGTCCCTAGTAGGGGGGCAACTACAAGACTGTGAAGGACCAGGTATGAGCTGGGCATGGAACAAGCCTTAATGTTTTTTCCAGAAAGCCAACACAGGTAGTGATGGGGAGAAAACGCTGCGGTCTGCACTGCAGAGGAGGCTGCAGCATCTTCTGTGAGGGGTGGAGAGAGAAATTCACTGTCTGGATTCACATGCCTTGAGTGTTTGCTCACTGCAGTTCCCTTTGCCTTCAGCAAGGGACAAGCTCCCACCATCAGCCCAGAACTGAAGACCCCACGACATCCCAAAGGAGGCACCAGACCTACGAGGAGAGGAACAGGCTGCAACGTGAGGATTCCTCTTCATCTGAGACACTCCTCCAGGGACAGGACAGCTTGGGGACATTTCGGGAGTGCTGAAAGCTCTCAGTGATGGTGGGGAGCTGAGTCAACCCTAAATGAATTCACACAGGCAGTGTCAGGTTGTGGCTGGATATAAGCGAGGGAGTCACACTTGGCACGTCCGGTGGCCGAGGGCTCTTTGTCTCTTCTGGTCTGGGCTGTGGAAGGCTGTGGGGATCAGGTTTCTTGAGGTGCTCTGGGCTGTTCAGTCGGGACACCCAAGTGTGAAGCTGCAGGGTAGTTTTCCTGCTGCCAGCCGTGCCTTCACCCACAGACCTCAGATCGGGCTCTGAGGAGATTGGGGGCATTTTGGACTTGGGCCATACCAGCACATTCAGCTGCAGATGGTTACAGGAACAGATAACTGGTCCTGCAGAAATTCCAGGAAGTCTGATCACCCTGGAACATAGATCCTATTCACATTGCCTGTAACCTGAGAGCAGCTCTTCGGAGCTGGGATTAGCGAAAGTATTTGGCTTCACCTGCCCTACTCCTAGGGAGCTAGTGGGCCAGTGCTAAACCCCTGCCCGTGGGGAAGGAGAGGAAGGGTTTTCTGCAGCCTAACATTGGTCCTGGCATGGGAGAAACTCGCTTCTGCTATGGTAATATCCATGGAGAGGTGTGAGCAAGGGCTGCACCCGGCTAACTCCCTGCCTGGATCACTGAGGGGCACTAAATCTATAAATGAGGGGTCACACACGTGCCTTGCACACCCAGACTCGTCTGCAGAGCCAGGCACGTGCAATAAAAGGTGTGCTCTTGCCTTGCCACCCTGGAATACCACAGGCAGCAGAGCTGTGAGAAGCTGGGGGTTGCACGGTGGGACGGGGTAAGCAGGGCGTATGAACAGAGCAGCCTCTGGAGCCACCGGCAGGGGAAAAGCTGAAATCTGCACCTGGAAAGCGCCCTTTTTTTCTTTGCTGAGGTTTATCCTGCCCCCCAAGCTAGGTAGGGATCTGTCCCCGCCCTGGGGGATGGCACTTAATGCCGAGGAGGTGAAGGGGGGGCTGTAGGTATCCCACAGCGCCGCTGGCAGGGCAGGGATATGCCCGATGCCCACTGCTGGAAGGGGTGAGCACAGCTGTGTGGGAAACCCCTGCCTGGCTCTGGAATTTGCAGCATTGCTTTCTGGGGGAAAAAAAAAAAAAAAAGGAGCCGAGAAATCCCTTGGTGCCAAGGATTCAAGTCGGGAAGTTGCAAAACAAGCTGATAAACTGGACAGAAAGTCACCGGGACATACGGAACTCACCATGGCTGGAGCCCAGTTTGGTGTTCAGTGGGCCCTGCTTCCTAAATTTCTGTCCCAGATGGAAAGGTCAATATGATAGGTTTTTGAAAGATTGACCTGGGAAACTAAAGGTCAGTGAATCTGAGTTCTGCACACAGCAAATGATCGAAGTCATAATCAAAACCTAAATGAACAGACATGTACATGCTCACCTGGAAGAAGGTTATGATGACAACCTGCTGCAGAGGTTGGTGCTTCTCTGGGGCGGTGAGCTGAAGGAAGAAATGCGTGTGTAAATCAGGGAGAGTCACTGGGAAAAGTGGCCTTGATTTTCCAAAGGCTCCTGACAAGCTCCATCACTGAAAGCTCTCATTTTGTCACAGGCTGAGCAACAATGTCATTTTGTAAGTTAGAATGGGTGGAGGAGCCCATTTGCCAAGGGAAGATGGCAGCAGGTGTAAATCCAGCTAAAAGGAGGGTCTTTCTATGGCATTGACTAAACAGTGGCACTCACTGTCATACAGGGTGGGTAAAAGCCAGGTGCATTAAAGGCTCCCAAAAGCAAGCAGATAAAGAAAGCCATGGGGGACAAAGTCATCCAACCTCCACTGTCAGTCAGCTGGGAGGTATCTGAAACCCAACTGGGACATGCATTTCTGTTTCTGTGATTCGTGCTCGTGTCTCGCTGATTGTGAGGGGGCAGGACAAGTGACCTCAACTTTTCTTTGTGCCCCATCACTCCAGCAGTTGGTGCATTCTGAAGTTACTTGGGCTTTCCTTGGCATCTCAAAGGCCCCTTTTGCTCGAGGCTGGGTGCAGAAGCACCCCTGTGCTGCTGGGGCTGGGGCAGGCTGTGGGGCAGGGCAGGGCAGGGCATGCACGTGGGGGAACGAAGGGAGCTGGCTGGTATGACACCCAGAGAGCCTCTGGGAGAACTCAGGCATGACAGCCAGGCCCTGAAGAGCTGGGGGGTCCCACTGGGGTGAGGAAGGATGCTCCAGGAGGATGGATGCCCCTTGAGCACTGGCAGTGCTGCTGCCCCGCGGGTTTCTTCCCCGGCACACCCTGATGGACAGCGCTGGCCTCCGCGAAACCTGAGGCTGCACCGGGTTGATAACATATTGGAGCGATGGCTGCAGGGTCAGAATACCACCTCCAGACCCTGCCATACCAGGAGGGCTTTCAGACACCCAAAACCGGCCCTCAGAGACACGCTTGGCGGAAAGGCAGACGCTGGAGAAGACACGCAATCAGGCCGGGCCAGGGGGCCACGTATTTGGGGAGGGACAAGCCTGTGGATCAGTTGCCAGACAAAGGTGGGCAGGCTGGAGTGCTTCACCCTGCTCTGCTCCAGCAGACAAGCCTGTGGTGCAGTTGGCCTGGGGGCAGCAGCTGCGTTAATCCTGACCCTGTTCTTTATCTAAGGCTCTGCCTGAAAAAAAAATGAGTGTGTGCCTTGCACACCCTCCTGAGCTATCTGTTCCCTGTGCAAGGAGGAGAGTGTGACACACAGGGACAGCTCTGGTGCTCTGGTCTCCCCTTCTGCCAGGAACTCGCTGCAGGATTGTGGCAGTGCATTCCCTACCCCAAGCTCAGATCTATGGCCAAACCCAGGGCAGGGCTTTTAAAATGGGATGGCCAGTCTTGAGCCCAGAGAAGACTTGATCCATCAGGTCCCCAGGTCACTCATTCACATAATTTATTGCTTTCCCTGCTGCAAAGCATGTGTGTCTGCTGCACTTCACCATCTGTTCTCTGCAGAACCCAAACCCACCTGCCCTCAAACACCTCCTTGCAGGTGTGCAGGCTAAGCTGCACCTCGAGCATCTCTCCAACAGCCCAAAGCTGCTGCTGCCTCTCGCTGAGGCAGCTTTGCTAGACTTGACTCATGGCTGTGCCCTCTCCTGCATTTCCTCCAGGTCACCAACAACTGTTTTATGGCAGTGATGGACTTGCTCCCACCACGCTTGGGGATATAGGATATAGGCTGCTTCCCCTCTATTCACTGTCCCTCTGCTAAAGCCCCAAAGACTGTTTGCCAGCTAAGCTCTCTTTTGTCCTCAGAGCTTATGCCCAGCTCAAGTTGTTTCCACAGTTGCCTGAGGCTCTTTCAGTGCTGCTGTTTTCCAAGGGAAAAGACCCAGCCTTGTAAATGGACCCCCAGTTGTCCTTCCTCAAGTTATTTGTCCATGTTTGTCTTCATCCCTCCCTGCCCTCTGCCCTGCACGAGTGGGGGGGAAGAGAGGGGAGGTGTCCCCCCTGCTTCTCCAGAACCACATGATGACATGAAGAAATTCAACAAGAAAATGTTCTTGTTAACTAAGCCATAACAATGTTCAGTGCACGGCCCTTGTAAGCCCAGCTTTCTATTGAGTCCAGAGCAGTGGGGAATGTACGTGCTGGCGATGCTGCTTGTAACTCCACCAGGTTCCAGACCTCACCTTTAGATACTGCACAAGACCCTCCATATCACATACCCTTAGCATCTGGCCTGGCAAGCTCAGGAGGGAGGCATTCGGGTTTGAATGACCAAGATGATAACAATATGCAACAAACAGTGCAGTAAATGAAATGTATTCCAGCCCTGCAGAAAATCTACTGTTGCTGTGTGTGGTGCAGATTGCTCAGCGTCAGAAAGGATGGAGGGGAAGTAGAAGAGGCCCAGAGGAAAGCACTGAGTTATGATCAGAGTGTGGACATGAGGCAGCATGAGGCCTGTGCTGGTCCAAGGGCTGAAGAGCACGGGGAGCCTGGCACCTTGGAGAACTGAGCATTTTATCACTTCAGAGAGCTGCCCATGCCAAGGAGAAGGCAAGGGCTTTGTACATCACCTGCTCACCCAGGTGTGAGGGGCATCTGTCCAGCAGCCTCAAGGCTGGACTCCAGCTCAGCCAGACCACAGGGAAGGCAAATCTCTGACCACTGGAAAGGAGGATCTCTGGTTTTAAGAGGACACTTGCATCAAAGCAGGCAGAGTCATCCAGCTGAATGGCTGATCTGTCTCTGTTTCCCAAGGTTATCACTCCATATGGACTCTGAACCAAGCCTTGGCTAACTTTCCCAATCCCACCATACAGCACCATTTCACTTTGGGATAACTCTGGGATGCTGCCAGGGGACTGAAGGTCAGGCACTGTGTCATTGTTTGATGAGGGCTTTCCCCTACCAGCAGGGCCATGTCTGACTCCAAACTCCTTGGAGATGGGCAGAGAGCTGCCATCCTGTCCACACTGCCAGCCTCAGGCTGTCCATGCTGGGCTGGCAAAGAGTTTTGAGCTGCTTGATGGAGGCTTGGAGCAGAGATGGGACAGAGGGAAGCGCGGACATTAAGAGTTCTTCATCCTGGTAGCACCAGCCAGTGCCTGAGGCAGCCCATTTGCTTTAAGATCTTGAAAGCCTCAGGAGAAATTTCCTGGAGCAGGCTGACAGAAGGCCAGCTGGGATCTTGCACTTCAAAGTGTCTGTAGTTAAGGGATTCAGTGTTAGTGTGGCAAGGAGCAATTCACTAGGGGATGAAGACCAGGTCTGGATCCTGGACCCTCTTCATGATGCTCCTTCTTGCACTTCATTTGGATGTTAAGAGCTAATGGGCTGAATTAGTAACCCTTCCAACCCTGGCACCAAAGGAAAGTTCCAGGTTTCCCAATTCTCCTTGCAGGTACTACAAATCATTTTCCTTCCTTCATGGCCCCTTTCATGCCCTGGGCCCAGTGCTCATACCTCTGAGCCTTCCTGCTACCAAGAGGCTGCAAAGTATCCAGACCTAAGCAAAATCCTCAACACAGCTGGGACAAACGCTGGTCCTGGATCCCCAAGTGCCTTTGGGTGAGAATGAATAAACTCTCCTTGTGAATGCTGGGCAGGTACCACCCAAACAATCGACCACAAATATTCAATTACAGTTTGAAACGTGTTTGCGCCAACCCGCTCTCTCAAGAATGCACTTTCCTAGGCAAACACTCAGAAAACCCACATCATGAGCTCAACTGCTCCCTGAAAACAAATTTCTGAATAATTTAAGTAACCACTAGCGGTGGGAACTGGGGATCTGCCATTGGAGACAATATCTTCTAAAGGCAGAATTCCCTGCTTGGAATGGATAGGTGGGGCAAACAGCTCATCTCACCTTGTCTTCACCCCCTGCTGCCCCCTCCTCTTGTCCCACAGGATGGTGAGGGTCACACCTGGGCTGAAACCACCTCTTTGGAGTCTCTGTGCTCCTTTGGTGGCCTCCAAAGGAGGCCATGTGTACTGAGGATGAGAGCAGGAGCACAGGGCCAGGTGCAGGCAGGATCCCGTCCAGGTGGGGGCCCCTGCCTGGAGGCTGATCTCTGGGATGGGGACATGCTTCTTGCTTGTCAGTCTCCTCACCCCGATGCCTTCCCATGCCCTGGCACTCTGGGCCAGTGCCCAGCACCTTCCCAGCCTGAAGAACCCTCTCCAGTTGGTGGCTGACAGGGCATTTCCCTGGCCAGGGAGACCCTGAGCCCGGCCCTGCCATTGCCTCGCAGAGCCAGCTCTGCCAGTGGGGGGAGCGTGACCTTGTGACTCCCTACAAATCCCAAATTAATTAATCCCGGGGACGCTGGGGCGGCATGAACAGCCTGTTTGATTTCTCTGCCGTTTTTTTCTGGGGCTCAAAGGGATTAGTGCAGGCGGGAACGGGGAAATATAACAAGGGGCTCAGCTTTCAGCTCCTGCTCCCAGCCAGCAGACTTCTGTTCTTAGCAGAGGTATTAGCAGCAGTAATCCACAATGTCTCTGAGCACTATCTGTGTGTGGAATCCTCTTCCTCTCCCCCTTGCCCTCAGATGTGTGTTCCCAAACTCAGCTCGCTGTTGTGTGTGTGTGTTCACGGTCCTGCCTGATGAACTTGCACCCTGCTTGTCCCTGCTGGACACAGGCCCTCCACAGTCTCATGATCCTCCCTCCCATGCTCTGCATCAAATTCTGTCTCTGCTCATGCTGCAGGTTGTGGGCTCAGGCCATTTCTCTTAAACCATTCTTCTGTGACTCCACGTGTTGGAGTGTTGGGCATGCTGGTCCCCATGGAGAATGATATCATGGGAGTGGTGCTCCAGAGTCAACATAGGAGGTTCAATCCTTTTGTTAAAAGGAGTTTTGTCACAGCCTGAACAGGTACCAAACGCAAGGATCCATTTGGGCTTGGCATCATCTCAGGGCAAAGAAGCCTTTGATGGAAATAGAAACTCAGAATAGATCCACAGAAGATCTCACTCCTGTGCCTGCTGCTATTAACCAACAGCATCTGCCATGTGCAAACACAATATCCTCCCCCGGGAGAGGAGAAGGGGTGAAAGAGAATTGGGACCCTCTCAAAAATCATCAAGTTGCCCACCAGTCAGAGCTACTGAAACAGTGGGGGATATTTGTGAAGGTAAAAGAGTTTCTCAAGAGGCTTTTCCAAAGGCAAATGGACTGGGTGAGCACTGACATGGGAGGGAGGGAGGGATGGCAAAGCCACAGATGGCCTGGCTGTGCCTTGTCTTTGGGGCAGCAGCGAGTGTGGATGGATGAGGAGCCTCCAAAAAGGAGGTCACCAAACAGCAGCAGGACCGGCTTTGCAGCAAGAGATGTTTAAGAAATTGTGTCTCTGAATTCTGTGTTGCACCTCTGAGGGGGAGAGATTCCTGCTGGGGGATTATTGTTTAAATTTCCAGGGGAGGAAAAAAAGAAAAAGAAAAGAAAAAAAAAAGTGTATAACAAGACCTCGCAACTTGAAATTGAAGCTCAGCAAAATCTGACTAGAAATGAGGAGATGTTATCACCCAGGGGATTAACCATAGCAACAATCTGCTCAGGGATTTGAGGACCCTCCAGCACAGTGGGCTCTTGCATGCTACTGTGGGCTCAGGAAATTTGGGAAGCAGGTGAGTGGATGGATTTCTTCACATGCTGGAGTCAATATGCTCGGCACCCAGGTTGTTTGGGGGGAAAACGTGAGGGTAGGTTTCTGTTTGGCTGCAGGGGCGGATGCAGAAACCTTCTGGAGGCCCTCAGTAGCTGGCCCTAGGCATGTCCCAGCTAATGGGGGAGTCTGAAAGCAACCTTAGGGGCTGTTAAGCTTTGGGTAAGCTCCATGGAGCAGCAGGTGCCCTGTGTAGAAGTTTTGGACTGCTCTTCAGAGACCCACACTGCCTAGCCCTGTCTAGAGGGCTTGGGTGCTGGGCTGGGTGCCTGGCCTGAAAGCATTGCAGTGCTCTTGTAGTGCTGGACATCAGCACCATGTGCTGCAAACGCATGAAATACCTAAAAATACCCCCAGAAAACTCCTGAACTGGCCTTAAAGATTTTTTTTATCCAGTGGGTGAGTGGAGGGTTGCCCAGCTGTTTTTCTGTTGGGCATCTCCAAAGGATGGAGTTGGAGGGAGGACTTCTTGTGACCAAGAGGTGGAGGATGGTGGGGGAGGGACTGGAGGGGATGGTCAGGGTGCAGGATGGAGAGAGTAGAAAGTGCATCCTGAGGAACAATTGTGGGGTCAACCCAGTGAGCTCAAGACTCATGAGAAGCTGCTGCAGAGATGACACCACCAAATTCCTAATGGAGAGAGTCCCCCACCAACAAAGCTTTATTTTCATGAGCTTTTTTTTTTTCCCAGGAAAGATTTCTTGCCCCCAACAGCCAGTGGGAAATTGCAAGAGGAGACGGAAAGTCACCAGTTGTGTTTCAAACTCAGCTTTTCGGTTTGTGTCCCAAAGCCTTTCTTTTGAAACTGGAAACGGGAAGTTTTCCCGCTTTCATCTCCGTTTGCTGCTGAGGGCGGTGAGATGACTCATGTCCGGAGTTTAGCTCTCTCTGCCTTTTCCCCACTTTATTTCCCTTATTTTCCTCCAATTGCAGGAAAGCACTGCTGAAATTCTGAGACGCTTCAAGTGGAAAAGAACCAAGAAAGAAGGAGGAATGAAACCGGTGGTTCATCAGAAATAAAGTAACTTCTCAGAGGCCAGCATTTATGTTTTCATTCATTTTGAAGCAGAATAACTTTTCTGATTCGTCTCACATCAAAATTTGCCTCTCTACAGGGAACATTTTCTAATAGAAATGATCTCACTTTAATATTTTGGCAGGATTTTCCTGGGTAATTTTTTTTTCCTCCTTGGAACTGCGCTAATGTGGGGCTGTAAAAGACGACGGACTGGTGAGCTGTGCGGGTGCTGAAAGGCCTGAAACTGCTGCTCTGTAGCTGCAAAACTCACTTGTCCATGGAACCAGTGGAGCCTCCTCCAAGGTTTTGTCAGGCCAGGGCTATGAGGAGTCGGGAGCAGCTGCTGCTGCCTGCAGTGCCTGCTGCAAAACCTTCCCAAGGAGCTCGGTGGGGATACATTTTAAAGCAGGACCCATTTCCCCAGCCAAGAGGGAGCCCAAGAGTGATGGCTGATGGAAAATGAGTGTACCCAACTCCCCCCCCAGCCAGCGCAGAGCGAAACAGCTGCAGTTTTCCTAGGAATTTTCATGGGTACTTAGTGCCACAGGGCTGCAAGAAAGGGTTAAAGTGTTTTCGGTTATGCAGTGCACAACAAACAAAGGGGATGTGGTAATCCCCCCTGCCACAGAGTGAAAAGTTCACTTGATATGCTACTTTACACTGATTCTCACAGACTCTGGGATTAAACCGGACACACTCTGACGTCCAGGTTTTCTAGCAAAGGGCTCCAGCCCAGCCTGCCACATTCACTTCATATTTGAGAGCATATTCTTTGAAAATCCTGCTGACAGATGAAGAGCAGGAAGACAGCCAGTTTCCCATGGAACAATAACTCCATGCAAACCACATCTCCTGGTGCCTAACCTGGCCTTGCTGGGCACGTTGGCCGGGGCAGCATCTCCCAGTCCCTGCCAAGCCCCAGCTACAATCAGCCAGGACTGGTCCTTTCTCGTCCACGTCACAGGGTCTTGCTTTTATGCCCTGGCTCCCTGCCAGGCTTTGGGGCCCTGCCCCACTAGTGAGTTACCTGCCAGTTACTCAGCTTTGTCTGAGCTGAGGGGCAGAGAATGTAGGAGCCCAGCACGGTGACAGAGGGGGCAAGGCAGGATGCCTTGTGCTGTGGTTGGGCTGGGATGCTGAGTGAGTTGCTCTCCCTGGATGCCCCTGGCCTTGCTTATTTTCACGCTTCTGTGTCTTAAAAGTCTCTTGTGCAGGAACAACTAACAGAACTCCTCTGGTTGCAGATCTCTGTCACTGCTGCCAGGTCCACAGCAGTTCAACCGTCAGTGGCACGTGAGTATGATCAGAACATTTGTTTCCATGGGATATTTGAGCTATTTGGCAAAAAAATTACAGTCTGACTACTGGGGAGGGCAGACTGCTCTCAGAGGCCAACAGAGATGTTGGCCCTGCAGGTGTTTTGGGTTTGCACTCCTCATCTGCATGGCAGGGTCAACCCAGCTTTCCTTTGCTGGGAGACACTGCAGTGGCATGTTTGAATTCACTGCTCTTCCTTTCTTTCAAGAAGCACTGAAAATTTTCTCTGCAAGCACATGTTTTACTGAAAAGGACTCAGGTGAAAATGTGACTGTGTGTGTTGAAAACCTCTCTTTTTGACCAGTTTTTCTGTAGGAGCTACAGATTCTGCCCCAGTGGGTGTGAGAGAAGCTGCCTGGTACCCGTGCCAGGGGGATGCCAAGCAAGGTCCCCCACAAGAGCCTGCCATGTTCCCATCTGCTCCTTGGATCAAACACTTTGGGTTTGCAGACAACAAGAACAAAAAGAAAGGTTTCATGGAGACATGTTTACCAAAGGCTGCAGCCTTGCAGTGTTGTTGTGACCAGCACAGGCAGGAGGCTCTGCTCTGGCCCCAGACCGTGCTGTGGTCATGCAGAGGATGAGCCAGGGCAGCCACGTCTTCAAAACTGAAATAAAACAAAAGGCCACCTTTCCCCTTCATAGATGTCCAGAAGGATTTTGCTCCAACAGCTCTGGGGTTGAGATGAAGCTCCAAATTCAGTTCAAGTCACAGCAGTGGTCCCAGTGTTACACAGTTCACTTTTACATTCACCTCTGGGTGTCAGAGGAAAGAGCAGGTCCTATTCTGACCCTTCAGCTCTGAATGGAGAGGTCTTTAAACTGATGTTCTCTCCTCTCATTCTGCACCACTACAGTGCACAGCAGTTGGGGATGACTCCTGAATGAGGAAAGGAGCTTGTCCTGGGTGGGATACCTTGTGTGCTGTGGGTAGGTTAAATCCAGCAGGGTGGGATTGGATAGTGAGAAGGACTCAACCTGCAAGAACCACAGCCCTGGGATCTCTTGGGCCATGCACAGCACAGTCCCTGTGATCTGCTGCAGGTATCATGTACCTTCAGTTCCCACCCTGCTGCACCATGGCTTGGGTGATGCTGCAGCACAACCTGTCCTAAACAACAGGACCTTGATCCAGCAGAGCCCTGGAAAAGATAGGCTTGGGCCTGATCCTGCTCCATGCCCTCCATCCCTTGCCTCTTCCCAGTGTGGCCCACTATGCTCTATCCCCTCTCATCCAATCTTGTCCCTTGCCCTCACAGTCTCCCTGCCCCCTCAAGACTTCCCCAGCATCACCACAGGGATGTGACATGAGGGAAGAAACGGGGAAACAGGTTGAACTGGTGAGGAAGAAGCAAGGAGAGAGACCTGCACATTCTGCCTCTTCAGGAGCTGCAGGGGAACATTTGGCTTCCAGGGAAAAGAGAGATTTGGAAGGAGGAAATGACCAGTAAGGCAGTTTCCTTCCATCTGAAAAACCTCCTGGAAGGACGAGACCCCATCCTAAAGATGCCCTCCACCAAGACATCCCCAGTCCCTCATCAGCAGAGGTATGTGTGGGCACACACAGACACTGGGAGGCACTGGGAGAGCCGGCTGGGGGTTCCTGAGCCCTTTCATCATCCTCCCAGGCGCTGCAACAGCCGCGGTTTCGGAGAGCGCCCTTCAGTGTCGGGCCGGGCAGCTGCAGCCGGGTGTTGGGGGGACGGGGCGGAGAGAGGAAGGGGAGCTGCGCAGCTCCCAGCTGGGGAAGGCTTTGGCTGGACCTCAACAGCAGCTCTGCTGGCAGCCTTGGTCTGGGAAATGCGCTGTGCCTCCTCCTCCTCCTCCTCCTCCTCCAGCCAGATCCAGCCTGATCCAGGCCCCCCGCACAGCCACTTGTGCTACCGTGCTGCCAACCCCACACCGAGCCAGCGCACGGTGCCACACACGCAGACGGGTCCTGGGACCCACCTCTCCATCAGGGGATGCTGAGCGTGGCCCTGGGTCCTTGCACCCTCACCCGGGGTGGGTCTGGAATGCTTCTGAGGTCACGGTGGGGACCTGAGCAGGGCAGCAGGGCGGGAACAGCACGGGGGGGGGCAAACTGCGACCCCGGCCGCTATTGCTCTGCTGGGAAGGACTTGGATGCTGCAGGTGAAGGAGCAGAAGAGACCTGGCAAGGAAGGGCATCTCCAGCTCTGCCCAGCTCCCAGAGTGTGGGTGACAGAGCCCCACAATCTCCACAGCCGAGTGGCCCCCCCAAAAGCTCCAAGGCCGCTGCCGAGCGGGCGCTGGGGCTGTGGGAACAGCTGCTGGCCAGCGCCGGGCAGCTGGGAGCTCTCACGCTGGGTAATGCACCAGAACCAGGCTGCTGGCCTGCCTGTTCCTATGGAAACCCCTTTCAAAGGAGACAGGCAGACAAACACCCACCCAGTGGTGCCGGGTGCTGGCAGGAGCTGGGGTCTGGATGCTCTTGCAAGGCCTGGTGCTGGCTGGGCTGGTTGGCAGCTGCTGTGACCCCAGTGCGGGGAGCACAGCCAGCCAAGGGGGTGATTCCTGTGATGCTTGAGCCCCCTGGAAGGACTTTTGCTGAACACCCACAGCCTTGGGCAGCAAAGCAGGTAGTTAAATAGGGCTATTGCTTAGTAGCTCATTAGTTAAATGAGCAATTGGAGGAGATGGGGCAGATCACAGCCCTCTCCCAGGGTTGGGGACTGGAGCGCTGTGGCAATGAGAGGGATGATATTTGGCCATCTACAGCTCTGCAGGCAGTCACAGAAAACCAGAGACAGCAAGGAAAGATTTAGCAGAGGGATGTGATGTGTCTCTTTCCATAGTGCTTTCCCTCCCTGGAGGTGAAAGGATGCTCCATGCACAAGAGGCCAGGGTGGTTACCAGCACCCTGCAGGTAGAGCTGTGCTGGGGGAGCGCATTTCTGCCACAGAGGCTTCACCCTGCATCCACAACTCAGGCAGAAAGACCCCTGCAAAGAACCGTGGTGGGGTTTGCAGCCAGCTGGCACGGATGCAAGAGGGACCAGGTGGGGTGTGAGAAGGGAAGCAAGGAGCAGGCCTCTGTCTGTGTTTTCTGCAGGGTGCAGAGACCAGACCATTGGGGAGGGACTTGAATTTCCATGAAAAGGATGGTGGTTAAGCTCAGCAACCACGGCCTGCCTCAGTGAGCAGATCTGTGGAGCAGGAGAGGCAGATGTGCCCTCGGGGGTAGAGCTGTCCTGCTGCCCTGGAAATTGCAGAGGTTTAATTAAGTCCATGACATGTTGCAATGCAAATTTTCCCCTGGCCTGGGCAGTGGCTACAGGGTGCTCAGGGCTTGGTATGGAGGGCAGGAATGTTGAAATGTCTCCCCTCCCCAGTCCCCATCATTAGGATGTGCACAGCATGCTCATCAGACAGGGATTGCTCTCCCATTTCATCACAGTCCAATTCTGGGACGATCTTGTCTTGGGGATGGAGGTTGCTGAGCAAGTCCCTCACTATTGAAAATGAGTTTTAGCAAGCAGGGAGATCAGATGCTTCCAAGAAGATCCGTACCAAGGGAGCTGAGGGATGTACTTAGAGATGGACTTTTAACTTTTGGGTATTTGTGGCTGAGTGAAGTGGAAATGGTAAATTCACAGGCAAATACTCGTAATTTCCAAGCCTGTGATAAATCCAGTTAATGAATTCATGGTTCCAAGTGGCTGCTGGTTGCCAGCTGCTTCTCTCCAACTAATTGCTATCACTATTGACGTGGGTCTGAATGGTCAGTGCCTTTGGGTGGGTGTGTGGAGTGGAGCACACCCTGTAGACTGAAGGAAAGAGTTAATTCCAGCTCTTTTGCATAGCATTTCACTTGCTAATTTTCAACTTCCTGCTCCAACTTGATTTTAAACTGCTTTTCCAGCGTGGGTATCATCTTCTGACAAGCTGTGAAGAAGCAGGAGAGTGTGAGTGAGGGGAAGTGAGAAGTGGGAAATTGTCAATATTGTCTTCAAAGGCAGCCCAGAGAAATTGAGGACACCCCTCACGAAAGCAGCCTGGAGTGGGTTGGGTGGGAAGTGTCTGCCTTGATTGACCCATCCAACCTGTTCAGAGATCCATCCCAAACATGTCCAGGACTGCAGAGCCTACAGAGGCACTGGGCTCTCAAGAGGGCACAGCTGGGCTAGGGACCTGGCTTGATGCTGTCCTGTGTGCTATCCAGCCTCTCCTAAGGGCCACCACCTTTCCTGTCACACCTGGGGGATGCTTTCACCCAGGCTGTAGTAAGCCCTGATCTGGCTCTTCCCAGAGGAGTTTTCTGGACAGCCAGGGCTTGGTGATGCAGTGAAACCTCTGCTGCTGGTTTTTCTCCATTAGTGCCTGTTTTTCTGTCTCACCAGGGCACGTGATGGAGCAAGGAGGAAAGAGCTACCAGAAGTGTGGGATAAGGCCAGGCAACCTGGGCCATCCCTGTAGGGTCCAGCTGGGGCTGGTAGGCACCTGCTGCTCCTGGCCTTTCAGTGCTTGCTGGACAAAGCCCTTCTCCTCCTTGGATCCTCCCCTCACAGGCTCTGCTTTCAACTTAACCCTACCGTGATCTGAGACCCAAGTGCCCTTTTCCCTTCACTGGGATTCAAATTGGAGCCACCCCAGGGCTGCTTCACACGGTGTTTCCTTTAGTGGACGTTGAAGACACCCAGAACACGGTACTGCTCCCTCTGCCCAGGTAAGCCACCGGCACCAGGGCTGGGAGCAGGACCTGGAGAAAACACACCTTGGTCTCATGGGGATGGAAAAACATCCTCCGGAGTCTTGTGCTGTGGCACCGCAAGGGCTGCCCTGTGCCGGCAGGGCTGCTCTGCACCGCCCCCGACCTTCCATCCCAGGGGCTGTACCGAGAGCGGGCAGCAAGGCAGGGAGGGGGAAGGGAGGGGGTAGGAGCCCTGAGAGGGAGGTTCGGCAGGTTTTGGAAAGCGCTCCGTTCGCACAATTCAAGTGGCCTGAAAGGAGCAGTAAAGGGAGGGGGCAGGGCTGGGCAGCAGCTGCCAGAGTGTGAATGTCCCCGCTCCCTTTCCCTTAGTCTGCCTTTGTCACCTGCCCACAATTAGCCACGATTTATCACCCCAGGAGCCTGCAATAAGTCAACCGGCCGCCTGAGACTGCCCAGCCCTTCTGTTTCCAGAGAGCAAGTCTCCTCTTTCCCATGGGTAGGCAATTAGGAGACTATCTAGCCTTTGTGTGAGCTCAGGGTGGAGGAGGCTGCTCCTTCCCTGCTGTCCTGGGCTCCCAGGGTCCTCACTGCCCTGCTTGTGCTGCTCCTGCTGGGCAGCAAACCCTTGCTTGGCTCTGCACAGCCTGGGGGAGGAGCAGACACTTCGGGGTATGGTTGTTCATACCTTGCAGAAGAAGGTCCAGGCAGGGTGCAGAGCTCCCTCTGCTCCGCTCTGCACCGTCTTAGTCAACTTGTTTCATGCTCTTGGATTCAAGACAAGGGTCTTGGACAAATATCCATCTTCCCCTTGTACAGAGGGAGCTCATCTGGCTGAGCCTTGTGATGAGGCCCTGGTTCATGTGAGGAGAGCTAGGCTCAGTGAGGATGCTGGTGCAAGGTGATTCTGTGATGAGATGCCCTCAAAGCCAAGCCTTGGGTGCCACTGAGACTCAGCTTCCACGTTTTGTTGATGTTCCCTGCTACGGAAAAGCGTAAAGGCTGATGAGACAGGTGCTGACAGGAGCAGTTTAGGGTCTCACTGTACTGGCAGAGGCTGCCCTGTCCATTCAGCAGGGCTCCAGGAGCCAGGCTTTTGGCACACCTCTGTCTGTGCATCTCTACTGCAGGCCTTGTCCTGTCCTGTGTGTTCCCTTGGGACACCATGTCCATGATGAAGGTAGGATGGTTTGCTCAGGTAGTGGGGAGGCTTAGACCTCCTGTTCTGTCCTCCACCACTCCCCACCCTCCTGCCCAGACTTTTCCACAGTGCTGCTGAGAACAGCAGAACTTTACACCTTGCACAGGTGCCAGACTCCTGCCCCTGCCTGTTGCTGCTTCGATGAGAGGGTGAAGGGTGCCCAGTCCTTGTAAAGTGCTCTGCCAGCCTCTGAGGGCAGCCAGGCTGGGAGGAAGCCCTGCCTGTCTCTATCTTCCATCTCCACACAGAAACCCTGCCCATGGGAATGCTTCTTATAGGCCCTGAAGGGACTGGGCTGGGTTTTGCAGGGCTCTGCACACCACAGGAGTCTGCCTGTTCAGGCTCCCGAGGTAGGAGCTGAGTCACCTGAACAGGTCTGGGATCAGCAGCAGATCTCTCACTGTGCTTCATGCCAACACATCTGGCAGCCTCTGCCTCTGTGTCTCACACCCAAAGAGGTGACAGGCACATCCAAGGGCACACAGGGTGTTGACTGGTCCAATTCACGGCATGGAGAAGCAGAGCTCCCAAAATTTCCATGCTTTCTCTGCCACACCTCTAATCCAGCCGTCCTCCTCCTCCTCAGAGCCTGCTTCTCCACTGCCACTAAATTGCCTCTTGCCTGCAGGAAGGAGGAGTCTGGAGCTGCCTCTGTTATCACCACAAACACCATGGCAGCGGGGAAGGATGGGTGGTAGCCCTGACAATGCCAGCAAGCAACTTGTGCTGTGCAGTGTGTGACCAGCAGCCAACTCATCCCACCAGGTAGACCCCAGGGCAGTGACTCACAAGGGTGTCACAGCCAGCATGGTCCAAGCTGCTGTGTGGGAATTGCCCATGGTGCTTGGAGAAGCCTTGCTGATTGATGGGATGAGTGTTCTTCTGCTGATTATATTTATGGCTGCCCCCAGGGAACATGTCCAAAGCTCTGGTTTTGCTGGCTTGTTGTTTCCCTGCCTCTTCCCAGCTCTCGTGTTGCAGACAGTCTGTGGTTAGAATCCTGACCAAGGACTTGGAGCACCTCCTTCCTGCTTCTTCCTCCATGAACTGGTCATAAGGTGGGTGGCCTTCGGTTTTCATGAAGCTGTGTGTGCCCCATCCCATCCCATCCCATCCCATCCCATCCCATCCCATCTCATCCCATCCATCTGCCCATAGCTGTTGTTGCTACTGGTGGCAATAAGCTGTTACAGTGACACTTATTTAATCCTACAAAGGGGATTTCTCTTCCCATTCTCTGCCTGAATGGGAAGCAGAGGTGACCCCGAGGTGCCCTCACGAGCCTCTGAAAAGGCAAATTGCTACAGTGGCAAGAGAGGACACCTGCAAGAACCGTGAACTGTGTCCTGTCCATCAAGCTTTCCGTCCTTAATGCAAGCATGAGCTTCTGCCCTTGGCTGGTGGCTCCTGGAGCACCCTGAGGGTGTGGGGCTGCTCCCCCTCTCCGTGTTGTTCACGTAGGTGAGCTCCAAATCCAGGGCCCAGGCAGGGACAAAGCCTGCCAGAGCTGCCACACACCCCCACCGGGTCTCTGGTTACCACTGCGTGCCTTGAAACAATCCCAGCGGGGTGAAATGTGCCGGCCAGGCAAGTGTCAGTGGTTCCTTTTCCCTTCCTCAAAATAACCCACTCAATGGGGAAACAATATCATGGAAAAGTGACTCCCTCCATCCCTGCCTGCTGGCTGGATGCACGTCCTTGCTGGTGCTTTCCCCTGGCCCAGGCGCGCGGGACCTGAGATCCCCAACGGGCAGGTGGAGCCAGCGTGTGCAGGCAGTCACCCTTCCCCAGAGCTGTGGACACTGGTGTTTGATTTATTACCTATTCAGGAGGAACTCTTCAACTTCCCCTTGGAGCTGGAGGCAGATCTGAGCAGCTGTGTTTGGCATGGCGGGGTCTGGTGGTTAGAGCCGGAGACGAGACGACAGGACTCCTGAGCTCATTACTGTAATGAAGAGTGGGGAATTGGTCGTTGGGTTGTGGAGCTTTCCATTTAAGGAGGCCAGACTAGATGATGGTCCCTTCTGGCCTTAAAATATATGAAGCTACAAATAACTCAGCCAATAATTAGAAATTTGAGTCTCATTCCTGTGAATATTACAGGCTTGTTGGACTGGAAGCTACAAAGGCTGCACCGAGCTTTCCTCGTGTTTAAAGAGAAGTCATTTCCTGGTAGTGGGTCCCCTGAGCAAACCCCAGGACTGATGTCATTGGTGCTGGTATGGGAGCACGTGCAGGTAAACGACATCGCTGTGAACTTGTGTTGTGTCCTGCGTCATCCGGATGTGGCAAATAAGGACAATAAAGAGGGGAAGGGCAGACTTCTCATGATCATGTCTCCTCCGTAGTTTGAACTGACTCTGGCAACCCTATCCTGTGCCATAGAGCGTGGGCAGAGCCTCGAAAAAAGCAAAAAGTGATGCTTGGTAAGAAAACCTGGAGGAGAAAACGCCAGTTTGTGAACATGCAGTGTTCAGCATCTTCACCTGCTGATCAGGGCATATGTCTGGGGGAGTCTTGTGTCCCTAACATGTCCTGCTGTTGCTCTTGGATCTGTTTCCCATCCTCTTCACTCTGTTACTGATTTTCATTTGGACAAGTTTTCTTGATTTCAGGTTAAGTCTATGTGCAGGGTAACCCTGATGTTGGGCACGTTCAAGAGTATGGCTGAGGAAGGCACGAGGAAGATGGGGGGCTCCTTTTTTTTCCCTCAGCACCAGGTTTGTGGCCACCTGTTCCTGGAGCTGTGAGAGATAGCAAACTTTGGGAATCCATCACCAAATACATCTCCCATCATGAAGCATCATTATCCCAGTTCTTTATACAGCCCCACTCAGTGTTGCCTGCATCCTCTCTCTTTCTTTCTTCACCTCCCCTGTATGTAGCTTGGTTTCACATAAGACACTTCAGGCTTTGTTCTTTTAACCTCTATCCTTGCACATATCAACATTTCTTCTTTCCCTCCCTGACAGCAGCAGCAGTTCCAGTGCTGCTGGGAAGATGCTGCATCCCCTAGTGCTACATCCCAGCCCTGCCACTGCCTCCCCTGCCTTGCAGAATGGCCCTGGCTGATGGAGCCAAGCTGAGAGTCAGGATATAAACCTGTACTCAGCAGAGCCTGGCTGACCATAACCAACATCTTTTTAAAACACAAGGAAAGGCTGCAGTGAATCAGAAGACTGAGTCCCTCTCTTCTCCCACTCCTCAGTGCACGTGTCCATAGCCTCCAAATGGGAAACAGCCATGGGAGAGGGCATTGCTTGGGACCAGGCTAACAAGTCCCAGGCAGAGAAAAAATGGGAGGAAAAGGGGGTGGCCATGTTACCTAGGGGATTCAGTCCCAAACAAACACAAAGGTGTGATGCAACGCTGGGCTGCACACATGCAAACAGCAGACAGAGGTATTTCCTCGAGCAGGACCTGAACGCTCAGGGCTGAGAGCTCAACAACTCAGTGTTGCACAAGTGACAGGTTGGAGTCTAGTCTGTTCTTGTTTTCCCAGTTAAATGCCATTTTTGAAATGTTTTATCCTTTGTATTGTTTAATCTCTGCCATAAACTATACAGGGCACGTCATGAATCAGTGCTGCAGCAGACGCCTTGGCTTGGGGAGTTTCCATTTCTTGAATAAAACATTGCTTCCCCTTATGGTTTTGTGGTTTCAGCACACACATCCCTCTCTTGGATCTAGAGAGCAAGGGTAAAAACAGAGGTCACAACAGCCACCAAGAATCTTTCATTCATATCTAAAAAGACCTGAAAAACCCCTTCCTATTCATGTCAAGCAGCCTTCCTGAGAAATCCTTTCTGCATTGTTTTTTTGCTGACATCTGTACTGCCCCAGGTATGATTAATTCTCCTGCTCACAATAAAATACTTCTCCTTTGCCTCTGGAGCAGACTGCAATTTCACAATTAGTTGGGAAAACACACCATGCATTCACCTTAAGAAGCAATGTGAACCCGGGCGGCTTTGCTCCTGACAGCACGAGGGAGATTTGCCCTCGAGGGAAAAAACTGCTTGGCACTTGCAGCTTTCTGACGAAGGATGTTCCTGACAGAGTTCAGAGGTGTTGGAGAAAGTGGTTTAGGTTTCTCAAAGGGCTGGTTGTTCTTGGGAGGCTCTTCCTTGGGGTCTGCGAGGCTCGGGGTGGGCTCGGGAGGAGGGTGCGTTTTGGGAAACCACCGTGGGCTGCCGGGTCGGGCTGATCCCAGCGCAGCCCCCGGCGCCCCCCGCCCGGCGTTTTGGAGCATACCTGTCATTCCTGCTGCCGCAATTACCGCAGCTGATCCCTTTCCCCGCCGGAGCCCCAAGGACACAAACTGACACCCGCTGAGCAGGCTTGGGCTCCTCCGGATCCCCGGGGCCCCGTGGGAGCAGAGGGACCTCCACCAGCGCTCCCACACACCGAGGGCTGCCCCGCTGCCTCCCCCGGGGGATCCTTCCAAAGAGAACCCCCGGCGTGGATGCTTTTTTGCAGGACGAGAGAGGGTGTTGGGGGTTTGGGAATGCATGTGCAAGATTAACTGAGAGCACTGGGGAGCAAAGCTGGTGCCAAGGTCAGGACAGGCCAGGCTGAGACCCAGGTCCCCTGGAAGCCTCTTGCCCTGTGTCCAGGGCAGGTCTGTGGTGCTGGTGCCACCGTGCCTTGCAGCTGGAAAGCTCCCTCCCTACATGATCCTGCTGCAGGGAGTTCTCAGTCCCCGCTTACACATGGTGATAAAAGCTACTCGTCTGGAGCAGGACTGGCAGATATTCCCTGACCCCTCCGGCAGGTCCGTGGGGTGGTCTGTGCGTGGGAGGAGTGAGGCAGGCTCAGAGCCGGGAGGTGCAGCGCAGGGCTGGGGTGGGTGCGTGCAACCTGCCTTAGTTACCGGCGGAGGGCAGGGCCCGATTATCCCGCGAGCTGTGAAGCCGGGGAAAGCTGCGAATGCTGGCTGACCAGCCCGGAGTGTAAAGCTCTCCTTATGGAGCCCAGTGCTCTTGTTAAAATTTTAAGGCAGGCCTTCTCATCGGCCGCTGCAGCTGAGTGTGCAGCCTGCTTGGAGCAGAGGCAGGGAGGGACGGATCAGCAGCCACATACCACCCCAGAGCCCCTGGATGCTGCCAGCTCTGCTGCCTCAGCCTCCCTTGGGAGACATAAAGGGGTGCCCCCATCCTGTGTAGCAACTAATCTGAGACCCCAAATATACCTTTGGTCCAGAAGAACTTGGGAAACCAGCAGTGGCAGAAAACCAAAGCTCTCCTGAAACTGCGGAGAACCTGAAATGGTTGTTTGAGGATGTGGGGGTTGTTTCCTTGGGGACCCTCTGACTTTGTGGGTGTTTTGCCGAAGCACTGTGGTTGCAGCAGGGAGTATGTTGGTCATGCAGACCTTGCATCAGGTGGGCACCTGAGGAGATGCCACAGGTTTAACAGGGCTACTCAACGGGAAAGATGCCTGGTGCTGAGGATGCTGCCCAAAATCCAGCTGGAATGGAAAAGATGGTGACTTCCCACCATGTAAAGCTCCTCCACAGACCCTCAGCCCTCACATTCCCTCAGGCCACAGCCCCTGCCTGCAGCAGAGCCACCCTGAAGTCAAGCACAGCATTTTCTCCGTGATATTGGAGGCTAAGGTGAATCTCCCTCTGTGTCACTGTAACCTGCCCTTATCACCAGTCAAACCCACGGCTTCTGCCTTCAAGGATTTGTGTCTTGGCTGTGTAGCTGTGTGTTTCCTGCCCATGTCTGTCTGTTCAGCTCCTAAACACCAGCTCTCCAAAGGAGCGTTTTTGTCCTCTAGATAACGAGTGCAAGTTCCTGTTCTAGGAGTGCAGAGAAGCTCATGCTGACTGACAATGCAACCAGGTTCTGGTAGGATGGTCACTGGTGGGATGTGGAGGAAGAAACCTGGAAGCAGAAGAAGCTGGAACACAGCAAAGCAAAGGCGGAGAATAAATCTGCAGTGTGATCTGGCAGCAGGATAAGAGGTAATGGCGTGGGCATGGATGCAAATGGAAAACTCGGCCCACTGGTGCTGAAAAATCTCAGGAGAGGCTTCTGGGCGTGGGGGCTCCTGGGTACCACATTGCCAGGGTGAGACTGGAAAGGAAGGACTGGGTAGAACCCAGCCTGGAGGGGTAGGTGAAAGGCCAGCTGGAGACAACCTGCAAGGGCAAGAAAACAGCCTTGGCTGCCATCCCACCCTGGTCTGTTATTGCAGGAGCAGATGGTCTGAGAACTGCTGCTCTGCTCTGTTCTCTTGGGCTGGTTCACCCCCCTCCCAACTGGATGTTTGTGTTTGCATCTCAGTCCTTGTTTAGGCTGGTAGACGGGATGATGACAAGGAAAGTAAAACACTGACACTGCTGAGCAGGAGGGGATGAAACCTAAAGTGAAAAATAAGGCGATGGACTTTTCCAGACTCCTTTATCTGAGGTTTCGGGGAACTGCAGCGGCCTAATTAATATTTTGACTAAAGGGAACCTTGAAGGACAGATTCTCCCTCCTTCTCATGGAGCTGTGAAGACACAACATGTAGCATCCCCTTATTCCTCCTTAAATCCCACTCAGCCAGGTGGCCCCATTTCTACCTTCCATTTCTAGGGGGAAAATTGAGCAAAATTCTCTCTTCATGAAATGCAAATTCCTGCCAGTCTTTTTCCAAGAAAGGAGGGGAAGGCATAAGCCCATGGCATAAATCCCTTGCGAGTCCCCTACCTGTCCCACTTTTAATTAAATGTTGTTAAATTATCCCCTGCCTCAGCAGGGGCTGGTGCCTGGAGCAGCACAGGAGATCCTCAGGCAAGGCACAAGGGGAACATTTTTTTTCTATAGTACAGACCTCTCTTTAATTCCCTGAGTTTTCTGAATACTTGTGTTGTTGGGAAATAAAGGCAAAGAGGACAAAATAAAGGCTTTTCTTTACAGTGGTGGGGAGTCAGGGACATCCCTCACTGTGCCTGTGGTCTCTGGTGTGAAGCTTTGCAATTCTGCTCACTCTGCTGTTCCACCCCAGGTTTGCAAACCCGCTGGAAATGCCCAGAAAATGGGTTACAGCAGCACAGCAAAGGCAGGAGCGGGTGTTTGGGATCTCACTTCTTGTCTTTAACCCACCTGGACAGCTCCAGCTTGGCCACCATGGCCCAGACCCCAGGCTTTCCACCCTGTCCAGCCCTACATCAGTGCAAGCATCGAGCCCACCATCCAGCTGGCTCCTCGTCCCCCCTGTGCCCATCCCTGCAGCCGCCTCAGGGCAGCTGTTCCTCCCAAGACTATTTGGGGTGTTGCCGTGGGAGGCTCAGCAGATTCCCCGGGGCTGTGGCTCTCCAGGAAGCCAGATACCAAATCCTCTCCTCTTCCCAGGCCCTCCCAGAGCCAGAGCCTTGCCTCAGCATCTGTTTATAACTCCTGGAGCTGGCCAGGCTGTTTGGTTTGGGATAAAGCACGGTCTGGCAGGGCTCCTCCCTGCCACCACAGTGGCACACAGCTGCTTATCTCCCATGACAGAGCCTTTCCAAGAGCCCTGGGATCCGGGCTGCCCTCACTGGCCCCACGAGGCGTGTGCCCGGGATGGGTGTGGGAGGAACAGCAACACCAGCCGGGTTTAATCATCCAGGATGTGCGGGTGAGCTGGGTGGGATGGGCTGTGGTGGCAGGAGATGGTGCTGGAAGCAGGGAGATAGCCCAGGGCTGGATGTGCCGTGGGAACACGTGCGGGGAGAGCTGTGGAGGGGAGCAGATGCTGGCCTTGCTGGGCACAGTGGCCACAGGGAAGGCTGGATATCAAATCCCAAGCAGAGGAAAGCTCCTTTGGAGCCAGCTGAGTTTGGGGAAGGGCACCAAGCTGCACCTCAGCACTCTAAGATGGGCTGGATGGCTCTCAAACATTTTGTGGGTCTCTGTCAAGCAAGGCACTGGCCTGGCCACTCACCCACTTGAGGATGCTGTGCTGGGGCCATGAGGACCACAAGGG
Source organism: Lophotriccus pileatus (assembly GCA_035583135.1). NCBI lineage: Eukaryota > Metazoa > Chordata > Aves > Passeriformes > Tyrannidae > Lophotriccus > Lophotriccus pileatus. The sequence continues at coordinate 155,427 of JAWWES010000055.1, forward strand.
GAGCATGTGCTGCTCTGGTGACATGGGCTGCTCTGCCCCTTCCCCTTTCTGCCCCATGGAGAGCTCTTCCTTACATGACAGCAGCATCTCTGGGGTGCTTCCCAACAGGAGATGCTGAGGTCCGGGGGACAGTGTCAGCAGGATGGGCAGAGGGTTCCCCCAGCAGAGGGGTTGAACTTGCAGCCTAGCCCCTGTTCTGCCCAGCTGCCCTTTGCACCAGGCTGGGGGAAGGAACCAAAGGGTTCTTTCTGTGTGGGTGAGAAGAGAGGATGGACAAGCCAGGGCGAGCTGGAGGGCACAGCTCTGCCCACTGGTGTCACTGGTACAAGTACCCTCCTCTGCTCTCCAGATGTGGCTGTCCCAAGAGGGTGGTGGCCCTGCTGTCAAAGCTGTGGAGCCCGAGGTGGCTCCAGCCATCTCTCCCACCCTCCCTGTGCCGGGTGGCTGCACTTGCAGGCCAGCAGTGCAGGGCACAGCCCCCGAGCACAACCTCCCACAGGCACCAGGCTATTACATTCCCTCTTTCCCAGGCTGGCCAAGGAGCAGTGGCTGCCTCCTGACACGCTATCAGCACGGGGTGATAAAGGCAGCTTCCTGTCACTGGAGCACTTGCTTTCATCTCTCGCATGAGTTTATAGACAATATGAGCGTGAAACCTGTTTTAACCCCAGAGTTTCTGCTGCAAACCTCCAGCCCTCATCCAGGCACAGCACTGGGCCAAGTACCTGCATGATGTGACGTGTTCATGGGGAAAGCAAAGCCCGGGGTCAGCCTGGACCTCCTGGAGGAGGGCGAGAACCATCCAGCATTCACTTGCAGACAAGTCACAAAACCTGCCAGCACCTTCACTGACTCATCAAAATGGAGGAGTTTTTGAGGAGAGAGTTCAGTTTTCTGCATTTCTGATGGGAAGCAGGCAGAGGGCCAAAGGAGACGTGCCTGAACCCTTCCAGCCGCCCACCTTGCTGAGGGCTGCCTGCCAGAGCCTGGCTCCATCACGGGGAACTTGGAGGTTCCTAGGTTTGCATCCAAATCGTGGTGAAACCAATATTGACACGTCCCAGTGCCCCAGGGAGGGGATCTGCTGCCTCTGCAGAGCTCTCCTCACTCCCACACAGCTGTTAGTAGGCAGCTGAGATGGCTCCCAGAGGGCAGAAGGTGAAATGCCCATTCCCTCTGAGCTGGACAATGCTCATGCAGTGCTGCTGGGGCAGTTCTTTCCTCTACAAAGCCTCACAGGCTGTCTTACTCTCCAAAATCACTGCCTCACGTGATCCATGAGGTCCTGTGCTTCCCCCAGATTACACCCTGCTGGAGTCCACTTCATGTGGGAAGCACTCTGGATAAGCACCCGTCCTTGGATAACGTTTGCTTGCACACCTGGGAGACTTATTCCTGACAGAGAACATGTCTGAGCCCTCCAAAATCTCCTGGGCTTGCTTTGCAAACCCAAGATCTGAGTTTGCTAAGATACATTCTGCTCATTGGACACTGAGGTTCCTGCAAGACCTGGCTAAAGACGTTCTTACAGGACCATCTAGGAGATATTTGTCTTCCTCAGTCTGCCACCATCTGCACTCACACTGTTACCACTCACCCTGTTACCACTGGCTCCGTTGCTTATGCCTTATTTGTAATTTTTTTCACTGTGTTTGCAGACTGGGGGCAAAACTTTTCTGTCTGTGGCACACAGCACACCAGGGGCCGGTGACATGTCCCCTCTCACGGCGCAGCTGCTCTCAGCTGGAGAGAACAACTGGGCTGTGAACCCCAGTGCAAACCAGGGCAAGGGATGCTTGCACAGCCAAGGCCCTGGGGAGAACAGTGAGGTATGGAAGGTGAAGGGGAGGTTTACTGGGACCGGTCTCTGCAGCCCTAAAAACCTTGAGCTGAACATTATCAGCGCACGGCCGGAGCTTGTTGTGGAACAGGTCATACAGACAAGGGGCTGGAAAGAATGGAATGACTGGGGTGACTGGGAAACCAGGCAGGAGGGCGAGAGGCAAAGAGCCACAGAGCAAATCCCATTCTGGCAAGCTGGGCAGAGGGGACACTGGTGACAGAGGTGAAGCCTTCCTACAAACACCACAAAAAAGAGATTTTTAAGGCATCCTGTAGGTGAAATCCTCTGGCAGGGCAAGCAGAGCCCTGCATTTCTCCCTTCTTTAAAATTCTATTCCTCCTTCTTCTTTTTCCAACACTGAAACATGGAGGCAGAGGGACACAACTGAAATACTGTGGTCTTGCTGCTATGTAGGGGTTGGGGAGCAGAGTGAGAGAGGACAAGGGTGGTGACTCTCCAAACCATTCCTTCTCCAGAGTTTGGTAGTAAAAAAGGCACAGAAAATGAAACAAACCCCAACATATCAGCCTTTCTTTCCCCATACAAACCAGTGCTGTTGAATCAGCCAGTCTGCTGAGGGAGTGCCCACAAGCTGTACTCCTTCTCTAGGGACCTTCTCCAACTGTTTGGTATCCATAGTCTGTTGCCTGTGTTGGTGACTCATCTGCACAAATGTTGATCTCTCCCATGAAGGTGTTTGTGTTCATACACCTCCTTGCATGACAAAGTGGTGGTCTGGATGGCCTCCAGATGCAGCCATCCATTAATGTGTCAAAAAATAATCCTGCTGCTGAATAACTTCCACCACAGCCCCAGAGAAAGACTGAAGCCTACCTGCAAATGAAGGCTGTGATAACATGACCTGTGTTGAAGACCCAGCAGGAACAACCAGGCTGTGCCAGGGTTGGAGCAAGAAGCTCACAACAGAAAGACCGTAGCCAAGGAAAGACAGGGAGGTGACTGGCAGAGGAGCTGACATGATGTTGGGAGAAGTCTGAGAGGGACATCAGGTATTTCTGCAGATAACTCTTTCTGTCTTGCCCTTGACAGGTGTTTCCCAAATCCAGTTCAACGGGAGGCTGTTAGGAATATTCTAGTTTTGTCTGGCTGACAAACAGGAGCTCAGGGAATTGCATGGAATGGGGAGGAATTAATGTAGATGCAAAAGAGCCCTGAACCCCCAAGGACTAAGTGCTTTGGTGTGAAGGAAAATGCACATGGCAGCAAAGGGAATGGCAGCTACATGGAGTGACCACATATACCAACACCCTGGCTGGGGGCACCAGGATCAGCCCATCTTCAAAGTGGTCACAGCCCCAAGGCTGCCAGAGTTCAAGGAGTGTTTGGAGAATGGCACACGGTGGGATTGTTGGGGTGTTCTGTCCAAGGCCAGGATTTGGACTCAATGGCCCTTATGGGTCCTTTCCAACTCAGGAGATTCCATGATTCTGTGATCCTCCAAGCATCCCAAGTGGTGGGAAAATGGATCAGGGCCTCAGAGTTTTGAGACATCTCTGGTTGTGTCAAGAAGGTAATGCCAAGCAGGCTGGGAGCAAGGTCCTGTGGGGTCAGCAAGCAGGAACACGAGCTTTGCAGTGGGCAAAAAAGCTCTTGGTGAGGATCTGAGTTCATACTGGGGAGTTGGGGAGATGGGACTGCAGCCATAGGAACTCCAAAGAGCTCAGGGCAACATGTGGATGAAGAGGAAAAGAAGCTCCCGAAGCATCATGAGTAACTGAGGCCATGTCCTGAGCTACCTGCAGACTGGAGGGATGGGGACCTGAGGTGAAAAAACAGATGTTATGTTGAATGGCTCCATCCTCAGGCTCTCAGCTGACTGCAGGGACGGGGTTCACTGAGCTTGGGTGCTGGTGCACTGCAGTATGATGATGCCAAGCAGCTATTCCACTGCTCCTGGACAATAAACTGAGGCACCTTCTGCCTCTGGCCATGAGCTGGTTAATGGGAGGCTGTGCTGTGCAGCAGTTCTGCTGGACCAGGACGTGGGAAGCACCTCAGGAACACTGTGAAACGCTCACGGGGCTTCTTCGCACAGCTCACGTACCAAAGGTCAGCGCCCCATTTTGGGCCTTGCCCAAAAGGTTCAGATGACACTCAGATGCTCTTTCTCCTACATCTCTGCCCAGACATGAATCAAGTGGTAAAAGGTGAAAGAGGGGTTGGAGAAATAAGCCTGTTGGGGTTCCCAGGCTGTTGTTTCAGCAGCTCCAGAAAGCTGAAGGCTGGCAGTGCTGTGCACAGATGGGACCATGTGCTGACCACACCTCTCCTATCAAGCCAAGCCTTCCCTAGGCCCAGTCACAAGGTATTTTTAGGATAGAAATTGGAAGAGGTAAAGAAAGAAAATGCAGAACAGTAGGTTAAAGAAGATAAGAACCAAAAAACGAGGTCTGTAGGCCCATCTACCCTTGCCCTCTCTGCCCTTCATTGAGTATTCAGTGACCTTATGGCCATCCCTCTCTGTGTCCCTAAAAAATCTTGCTTTGTTGTCACCTCTGAGTCTGTTTCCTGCTTCTCTCAGCATTTTCACAGCTTTTGCTCAGCCAAAGTCTCCTTTCCTGGAGATATTTTGGTTCCAATCATGTTTTTCTTCAACTCTGTCTTACTCCCTTAGGATTAGCATTCCATGTTCTACCATGGAAGGACAAATCTGCTCTTGTTTTCCCCTTTTCCAAGGAACATGATGGCAAAGAAGCACAACAGATCCCCTTCACCACAGATGAACACCTGTAAGGGGGTGCTCTGGAGATAACTGAGGCTGGAGCAGGAGAAGGGAGTTTTCAAGACCCTTTACCTTTGGTGTGGGCACAGTGATCCAAAGAGATCTAAGTGTAGTGGGATACCCAGCTGGAATGGGTGGCATAAGCTGGAGACACCACTCCCAGAGCCCTCAGCAGGCTGGGAGGGGACGGGGCTCTCTTGAGCGTGGAAGGGCCTCTCAGACACCTCAGAGCTGCTACAGGTCCTGCAAGGAGCAGGAAAGGGACACCAGCAGCCAAGATCACCCCAAAGTCTCTGTGAGCTTGTGGGGGGTGCTGGAGGGCAGTGAAGGGGAGACCTCCTCATGCCTGAGCAGGGATCCTGCTCCTCCCCAGCCGGTGCAAACCACTGCTGCTCTTGCTTTTTTTTATTTTTTAAGAGGGGGCTCTTTCTAATCTTCACTATTTATTTTGAAACCACTCACGGTATTTTAAAACATTTGTAGGCCTGTGCTGAAAACACCTCGGGGGACTCTCAGGAGTGGAGTCAGCGCAGCGCAGAGGAGGCTCAAGTTTTCAAGCCTTCAGCTCCCCGTGGGACTATTTGTCCTCTGGAGCTCGGTGCTGGGAATGCTTCAAGGTGTTTGGGCAAGGCCAAGGTCAGGGCATGGGAACGCAGGTCCTTACCAGGCTTTGCCTGTAATCGCCTCCACGCCTGCCCTCCCCGGTCCCCCGCAAAGCAGAGGGACGGGAGCTGTGTTCAGACGGCCAAGGAGAAAGGTGAAGGGGAGGAACTGAGCCCCAGCCCTGGGAAAAAGCAGGAGCAGGGGAGAGGGCTTTGCAGACACTCGGCGCGTGATAAGATGTGGCGGCGACACGCGGGACCGGCCCCTGGTTATCCTCACGGGCACAGGGCTTGGAGAGCCTGGGGAGCACCATGGGGGGCTGGGCTGGGGTGCTAAGCTCCCACCAGGGGCACTCTGCTCCCCAAAGCCACCACCTCCCCCAGGCTGGGGTCACTAAAATCCCTCCTGCCCCATGGATCACCATGGAAGGACATCAGAATGCTGGCAAGGATCCTTGGTGGCCAAACCCACCCAAGCTTTTGACCACGGACCCCGGGGGTGACCTGTCTGTGCTGGAGGTTTTGCATGGCAAGCACAAGCCCTGGATGAGGGGACAGAAACCAGCTGGGGGAAGGGAGGAGGATGTAAGGGAAAAGACGCAGGGCCCTTGGCAGGATGGGGCAACCCTGGGGCACCCCAAACTGCTGCTTGCAGGGGTGGCTGGTGTGGGGAGGGTGCAGTGGAGGGGACAGGGACAGGCCAGCGGTCGGGGGGGCTGCCCTGCACCTGCAATAACAAGCTCTGGGCACAGGGCCTGACAGCGGGACGGAGGCTGAGCTGGAGTTACAGCCCCCAGGGGAGGCCCTGGTGGCTTGGTGCCCGGGAAACACCTCCGAGGCAGCCCCCCCTCCACCAAGGAGCCGGGCACGCAGGGGGTCTGCCAACCCCACACCTGCCTGGCTGTGCTGCACAGCCCCCAGCACTCGCTCTCCTGCCCCTATGGGGAACTCCTGCCTCCAAAATTCTTCTGCTTTCCCTTGTGCTTTTGTCACCCTGTGGCTGCCTTTGACCCTGGACACCTTTGTGCCCTGTGTATCCCCCCTCCAAATCTCTCTGCCACCTGTAAACTCCTCTGCCCATGGCTTTTCCCTGCCTACCTCAAATCTTTTACTGTTATCCCACTCTAGTGTGAGTTTTGCCCCCTTGGTCCAGACTCCTTGCAGGTCTTAATCGCTCCTGCTGCCCTCCCTGCCCCACATCCTGACCCTGTGTGATCCTACTCCTGCTCAGCAGACCACTGTTCTCACTGTGGCCCTATTGAAACCCACTCATCCCACACCTTTGTCCCAATGCCTCCCTCTCCTCCATCTCCCTCTGTGCTCCCTGGTCTATCCACCCCCAAGTGTGCCCTGCTGGGAGCACAGGGGTTCATGCTACTTCAGAAATTCCCCCACAAGTGTACGTTCCAGGCAAGCTCCAGGATCTGTTTGCTAGGTATCATCTGCACCTATTCCCTAGAAATGCTTGAACTCACCCCCTCAACAGTCTGGCTATTGCTTGTCCTGCAATTAACTGCAGGTGATGAAAAGAAGAGGAAGTTAATGGGATTGAGGAGGTAGATCTCCCCCATGGGACCCGGGAGCCTGGCCCAGCACATTTTAGTTAAGTGAGGATGGTCACAAAGGGCAGGTCTCGGGAGGGCTCTCTGAGTCATAAAGCCAAGCAGGTCGAAGGCAGGAGCCACCTGAGTGGGGAGATGGAGCACAGCAAAGTTCCTGCTTTGCCCTGGATGAGGAGAAGCAGGAGGAGAAGAAGGTAAATGTGAAAACTGATGTGTGCAGCATGCCAGTGCCAAAAATGGGATGCATCCCTTCCCTCCCTGTGGCAGCTTGTCTTTGTCATAGGAGACTCTGGAGAGATGGTGAAGCTGGGGAGGGTCAGTCTGCTCAGGTCAGGGGTACCCCAGATGTGGCACTAAGAGGAAGTGCTACTCAGTGTGTGTCCCCAGAATCCCTTCTTTCCTTTTCTTCCTCTCTTTGCCTTTGGGCTCTGCTCTGTGTCTTGAGGCCGTACTAAAGCCCCTTGAATGTTGACACACAGACTGGGGCTGCTGCCACTTCTGTTCCTGACCCAGCTTTGTGGGCAGGAGATCTCACCCAGAAAGGCTCAACATAGTTTGTCTGCCTAGTAACCTGGCAACTGCACTAATGCATGCTCATAAAACATCCCCCTGAACCAGAGCCAGCACCCACCAGGGACCATATCCCCTTACACCGGAGACACGCTGCACTCCCTGCGTTGCTGCCTCACCACGGGCCCTGCTGGAAGGGTAAACCTGCCCACACTTCCCTCTTATTCCAGACATGTCCTCTCCTCACCCATCTCCATACTGCACCCCGTATTGCAATGGGATGCCCAGAGGTGGAGGAAGTTCTGAGGATGGAGGGGAAAGAGCACATCCACCTTCGGGAATGCCTACCCCAAATCCACCCCTTTGAGAAATGCATCTCAGTGGTAAAACCCAGGGCTGGCTCAGCCCCGCCTGCCTGGCCATCAGGAGGAAAGGATGGCTCAGCCCCACACCAGAGAGCACCTCTTGAAGCTCCTGCAACACGTGTGCCTAGTGCCCAGGTCCCACGTGCTCAGTTTTGCCCAGCTCAAAGCCTCCTAACCTTGTGTTCAACCTCTCAGATCTACAGAGAAATGTTGTTCCAGTTGGCAGACAATGAGTCTGAGGATTTTAAGGCTGATCTGACTTTTCTGCAAAAGTCTAAATCTGGCATGTCAGATAAAATCTGCAGTGCTGGAGACAACGTTCGTGCTTCCCACCCAGCATCTCCATGAGCCGGGCGGCGTTTGGAGGAAAGGCTCGGGGGCTGCGCTGGGGCAAGTCCCTCGAGGAGGAGACAGGAGGAGTCATCTTGCTGTTTGAATTTGTGTCTTGCGGCTCCAGGGGTTTCCTGAGTCTGGAGGGCACAGGGAGGGAGGTGAAAAGAGAGAGGTGGTTGATTTATAGCTTACCATCTTCTCTGATCTTGATCGCCCTTTGTCTTGGGAGTCTCTCTTATCCAGACATGGAGATGGGAGGAGGGGGATCTGTTTCAGAGATTGCTGAACTCTGGGTGTTTGCCGTTTCCTGGAGACCTTTTGATGTTCCCTTTGCTTTAAAACATTTTCAACGTTAAGTTTCTCAGCCTCCTGCTGCACCTCGGCTCTCGACATCGGGGCACGATCCATCACAACTTACCCAAACAATCCGCAGCGAGGCGAGACCTCCCCATCTCCGGGGCGGCGAAGGAAATGTGTCCCTGCAGGACCCAGCAGGGCTTCTGGGGCAACTCACCCCAAGGCCACGGGGCTGCTGTGGGCTACCCACTGCCTGCTCCCTTCCAGGGTGGTGAGGGGTGACGGGTGCCAGGGCAGCGCCGAGGGAAGGCTGGACTGCAAACCAGCAGCGTGGGTTGAGGTCTGCCACTGGCTCTTCTTGAAGGCAGCACAGCACAGTGATGTCTAACAGGATGCAAACCCTTCTCTGGGTGAGATATCAGGCTTGCACTCTTAAGTGAGTGATTGCTAAATGCTTGATTTGGGGCTCACTAGAGGAAGAAGCGTAGGAAAAACCCTTTCTGACCAGGCTTTGTAAGGTCCCCAGCTCACGTGGTCTCTCTTGTCCAGCATGTGCAACTTGTCAGCCCTTGCAGTGGACATCAGGTCTGTAATTAGAAGCCCATCAAACAGAACTTTTCTGTAAATCTTCTCACAGCACTGTCAGTTAATAAAACTGATTTCGTCTAACTGGTGCCGTTCTCCAGAAGAGACAGGCCAAAGAACAACACCGCCTGTAAAACAATCTTCTGTGCTCCAGGAAAGTAATTAGTTTTCCTTGGACTTAATGTGCCTGAGGGTTAATTATCCCAAAACTGCCCATGAACTCCCATGATGTGGGGATATTTGTGAGGAGTTGCTGGAGGTGCCAATTCTTGCAGCAAGGCTCTTTATGACTCTCGATGATGTTCACTGTTTTCCTTAAATTCTCGGCTTAGTGGCATCGTTTACTTGCATGAAAATTTGCTTTCACAGCCTGTGCCCAAGGAGTTTCTCTCCTTCATGGTTCAAACCTACAGCCTGAGAGCGCCTGGGACCACCAGGAAAAGAATTTTACTTGTTTATTACTAGTTTAATCATGGTTTTTATGCTGAAGTCATGATTTTGCAGAGCCTTCAGCTATGAATTATCATGGCTGGGGCTGCCAGTGCCATCCTGTCCTCACAGCAGTCCCAGGCAGCGTTTTTGGGGTGAAAGAGGCCACAGAGGGAGCTGGTCCCAAGCTCTGTTAGCACCAATGTCCTTTCCACGTGGATGGCCTGTAAAGGTGAGATCACATCAAACATGCTGGAGATTGAGCTTCAGCTCAGGAGGGGCTTTTTGGGTGGAAAAAAAGAGTGAGAACTCCTGAACTTTCACCGCATGTTCGGGTAGAAAGAAAAACATTCAACCCAAATATCTCATAAACCGTTTTTCTTTCTATTCTGCTTTCTTTTTTTTCTTCTTTTTAAAAAAAAAAAAAAAGAAATGGCTATACACGGCCGTTCTACTTGTAAGCCAGCCAAGAATAATTTGTGGCAGGAAAGTTTGAGCATTTGTAAAAATAAAATAAAAATTAAAAAAAAAAACAAAACAAAAACAACCCACACACCAAAAAAAAAAAAACAAAACACCCCAATACCAAACCTGAAAGCACATTAGAGTGTTTTAGTGTGAACCCAAACAGAGAGGCGGGTACTCAGAGGGCAGAATAGCCCTGATAGCACGACACGCTGCATTTCTGGCCATGTGTTGAAACAGGTTCTTTTTTTTTTTTCTTCCTTTTTTCACATGTTTGTTTTATTAATCACACTACAGAACTCAGTGCAGCACTTGCTGATTTTTGTCTTGTTAACATTTTTCTGTCCCGTTGCCATTCGGTCTCCATTTGAGCTCTACACCTGCTTCCCACGTGGAAATAGGAGTAGGAGCAGAAAACCACCCCTTACCCATCCCAGCAGGTTTACCTTTTGCCGTCCTGGTGGAGGGGGGCTTTTAACCCCAGTGCTGCCCTGACCCTGAGGGGCTCAGCGTGCTCTTCTGGTTCCCATGGGATGGCTTTCCTGCCTGGAAGTGCTTCCCATGGACACCAGCAGGTCCTGGCACAAGCAGATTCAAACAGTTGAGCATCTCACCAGGGTGATTCGGGAAGGGAATCAACATCCCACTACACTTTTCCGAGCCCCCCCCCCCCCCAAATAAAAAAAAAAAGCTGGATTTTTGCAATAAAGGACCAGTGCCAAAATTTTGGGCAGGGAGCAGGGCAAGGGAGGGCTGTGGAGGGGTCTGTGCTGCCAGTGGGATAACCCAGGAACAGGTGGTGGCCAGGGATGATAAACAGGAGTGTCCCCACACGGAGCAATTTGCCACAGGATGTTGCTGGAGCTGAGGAGCGAAGCGGGATTCCGGCCCAGGCTGGACACTGGCACGGCCAACAGGAATATCCAGAGTCATAACAGTTAACACCGACACCCCGCTCGTAAGAGACATCAGATCCGCGGCCCCGGGGCAAATGCCGACTGTAACAGATTAGGGAGAGGCCTCCAGTGGGGGATGGATCTGGGGGGGATTGGATTAGATGACACCTGCCTGATGTGGGGACTCACACCTTTGCCGAGCGCTGGACGTTAACCCCTCCGCGGGCAGCCCATCTCCCGCCAGAGACTGCTGATTCATCAGGACGGAAATACTCCCCGGAGATCCGTCACTGCGGATGAAATCCTGATGGAAAACTGCCCAGTTTCCTGCCAGCATACCCTTGGCAGCCCGCCTGACCAGCTGGTAGCAAGAGGAGAACATGGGAGCCTGGCTCCTGAGACGGTAAAGCTCTCCCGACTCCCGTGCAGACGCTGAGCGAGGGATGGCGGGCTCCCAGCTGGGGGACCACGGCCTGCTGGTGTCTTCCAGCCTCCCAGCTTGAGTCCACCAGCTGGGGGGAAAAGGGGAGCGAGGGGCCAGACTGCCCTGCCTTTTGTAAGGGTTGCTTCTGGGTTGTCATCTCGGATCGGCCCCCGAATAAATTTCCAGACACTAAAAAGCAGTGTCAGGGCTTTGTGATCCTTTCCTGAGCTGCCTGACCCTGCTCACCCACTCCTTCATTCATGTCTAATGCCCTTCCCCCTCTCTTTCTAAACTCTTTGCATTGCCTGGGTGGCCAAATGTCACCCAGCCCCTGTGGGCTCTCCACTGGGCAGAGCTGGTGTGTGTCCAGCTTTGCTACCGGGGAGGAAGCTCAGGTGGGTCTCTCAGAGTTTTGCACCACCCCAGATCTAGATCCCTGTTTTCCACACCAATACTGGCACAACAGCAGGGGGACACCATGTCCCAGTGCTCTGTCGTGTAGGGAGGGACCTTTGGGAGTCCTTCGTTCATCTTCCTCCTGGGGTGTGGACAAACAGCAGGTGAGCATGAGGCTTTCCATGGATGTGATGGTATGAGTCCACTTTAGGCCTGGCTCTTCATGCCCTGTCTCTGCTGTTTGTGGTTGTCAGGAAATGGCATTTTTTCCTTGCTTCAAACACACACTCGCCTTTTTTTTTTTTCTGAAAATAACCCTGAAGCAGAAAATTCTGCCAGAGTTTCCCTCCCTGAGAAGGTCACCTGTGCCCTGGCCGTGACAAAACTCCCAACAGCCCACGCCATCCCTCAGATAAGCTGCCTCTCAGAGGAGAGCTTCAACAGCAACCGAAAACACTCGGGATGTTAAATTCCTGGGCATGGGAGCCGCGGTGGGATGTGCCACTCCTGGAAGAGTACACAGTGCCATCTAGCCGCGCTGGGCCGAAGTACAGAGCTCATCAGGTACCTTCCCGACCTCAAAACCCACCTCCAGAAGCCTTGCCCCCCCTTCCCATCCCCGGACCACCGCTGATCACCACGGCAGCACCTCACCCAGCAGCAGGGGAATGCTGATTTCAGAGACCTGCCTTTGGGTTCGGCTCACGGTGAGGTTTGTACCTGAGCAACCCAACCTGGCTGAAAAAGTGGTGTTTTTTTGGTGAAAAATAAGGCTTGAATTAGTTGGTCCCATTTCTCCACTGGCTCCTGCAGGAGGTGGCTTTTTCTCCTGGTGTTTCCCTTCCACTCGGTGCTGCTGTGCTGGGTCTCCAGTCCCCCCCTGCTACTGTTCCCTCTTCTGCCCTTGATGGGTGGAAGAAGAGAGGTGCTTGTGGTGGCTTCAGGCATTCTCCCAAGTAATTTTTTTCTGGTCCTGGCCCTTATTTCCCTTCTCCACCTGGTAGATCTCAGTGCCAGCCCTGGCATCCAACTCTGGAGAAAGATTAGAAATGTTAGGATAGGTGGACAGCTTGGGGTGGCTTTAGATTCCATCTAGCAACCTGCTGAGCTCCTCTATTCCAGCACAACCGTGCTCACAAACACCTCCCTCAGGTGTCTGAGGCTATGCCCTCCAGTTGGCTTCAGTCAGGGGTTCCCTTTCAGCTGTGACATGCCCCTTGTGAGCAAACTGTGTGTCTTGCTGGTCCTGTACAGGTCCTTGGTGCCCATGGAGGGCAAATCCTGCCTCCTGGAAATTTCACAGTTGGACCATGTGGAGCATTTGCATAAACCTGGGACAAGTTCTTCTGGAATATCGTGACTATTACCCTTGGGTGTGTAGTACTTATGGTTGAAAATGCTCTAAAATTCCCTTCTCTAGCTATGATCCCATCTCCACGAACTGTAGAAGAAAAATGGGCAGGATTCTTGGAAAGACTGGATCCTTGGGTCTGCTCTAGTTGTGTGTGAGCACAAGTCTTTATGATGCTCATAACTTGGCAAAAGTTGTGGCAACACTGAGATACAGACACATACACACAGACAAATTCTTTAAGTGAAGACAAAGCTCTACTTCTTGTCTCAACCCTTCTGGCCCTTCACACAACACAGCCCAAATGGGGGGTGGGATGAATTGAATCACCTGCAGAGACCAGGTATCCATGAGGGAGACAGTGATGTAGGCACCTTCTGTCACTAAATGCCAAGAAACTTTGTCCTACCTGCACTGCTCGCCTCGGGATGGTGTGATTTTTTTCTCCCTAGAAGCCCCTCTTTCCCCCCAGTGGCTATAAAGGCAGGCAGCTCTGGAGCTGGCTGAGGTGGAAAATTGCCCAGCAGTTAAAGTCTGGTGAAATGTAAGTAACTGAAAGCAGTGTTTTATAATAGGAAACACTGCTTTAACACCCGGGCTTGCTGGGAGACCCACCTGTGACAGTGCAGGGGCAGGGGAGGCAGAGCCAGGTCTCAGTTACATCCTGTCCCCTGGGCACTTTTGAGCTGGGCTGGGTGTTCAGCTGCACTTTTACAGTCATTCCTCACATGCCATGGCAGTGACGGGGTGATTTGGGAGAATGGAAGAGCAAGATGTGTCCTGGACCACGCTGAGATGTCCTTGGGTGACATCTCAGGGGTCCTGCCCGCCACGAGTGGCGTGGGTGGGCGTTCAGCTGGGTTGGACAACTGCATCCAGCTCCTTAAGGTGGGGAAAATGGGGAAAAAAAATGAGCAGAATGGGATAAAATTAGTTTTGTCCAGAGCTATTTTGCCTTAACATTGAGGAGAAACATCAGTGACAGCAGATGTGACAAAACTGGAAGGTTTTCATCCGAAAATGAAATTTTCTAGAGGGTCTGAAAACTGTTAAAACCCAAGAATGGAGCTGTGTCTGCCTTCCTGGGTGATAGTAGTGCGAGTCACTCCAAAATGAGTGTTTTTCTTAAAGCTAAGGCTGCTGCAGACAAATAAAAAGCATCTATTACAGAATCATGATTATTAAGCTGGTCTCCTGATTTCTGGACCCCGATTTGTTAAGGCCAGTGGAATTGTTTCCCCTCTTTGGCAATGCTGTAGGTGCCAGAATACATCTGGGACCTCACACAAACCCCTGAGCCTGAGCACACAGGGGTGGTGAGTGTGCTGAGGTGCTGCCAATGCACGTGATTCCAGCTGGGATTTGTTTCCCCAATAACCTGAGATGCCAGTCTTGTGAATACCTACAACTCCCGGGCTTCATTTCAAATAAAAATCCTTTTCTAATCCTCCCAAGTTCCAGAGGAAAAAGGTTGACAGACTGTTTTGAAAGCAGTTTAAGCACCCCGAAAGCAGAAGGCCTATAAAGCAAATTAACAAATGTAATATTTGAACAAGATTGCAAGTGGCTTGAGCCAATTTCAGGCTATTTTGAAGTCTAACTGTGCTCTGTGTCTAGCTTGGCTGTGGCTGGGGTGGAAGGTGATGTGAGTGAAGGAAAAGCCATCATCTGCTCCTCAGCTTAACTCTGCTTCTCCATCTTCTTCATTAAAAAGCCACCTCTGGGGCACCTTTCTAAAGGGCTTTTACAGGAGTGAGGGCCAAGTGCGTTCTTGGGAAAGGCAGGGAGATTTTAATGTGGGTACACGGAGAAATGCACAAGGGGAAGGGAGGGGTGGAGATGTTCCCTGCTGTAAAACAAACCCCAAAAGAACGGCAGGGACCAAGCAGATCGAGACCTGGGGAAGGGTCTGGAGCCCCAGGAGCAGCTGAGGGAGCTGTGGGGGCTCAGCCTGGAGAAAAGGAGACTCAGGGGTGTCCTTCTCACTCTCTAAAACTCCCTGACAGGAGGGGGGAGCCAAATAGGGGGTTGGTCTCTTCTCCCACGTAACAAGGAGGACAAGAGGAAACAGCCTTGAGTTGCATCAGGGTGCAGATTGAATATTAGAAAAAAGGGGTGAGAGAGTGGCCAGGCATTGGAACAGGCTGCCCAGGGCAGGGGTGGAGTCACCATCCCTGTAAGTGTTCAAAAAAAGAGGGTAGTTGTGGTGCTTAGGGACGTGGTTTAGAGGCGAACACGGTGGTGGTGCTGGGTTAATGGTTGAACTCAATGATCTTAGAGAGCTTTCCAACCTTAATGATTCCATGCTACTGAGCAGGTCCTATGGCTTCTCTGAGGCTCTGCATTTATGTCCCTGCCCCTCCTGCTCTGTGTCTTCTTGGCCTGACACCAGGGCAGGGATGCTTGCTGGCTCTGAACTGGCAGTGCAGGTTGTAATAGCTGTTTGGAAACACTTTGGAATGGCTTACTGGAACCACAGAGCTGCTTTCTGGGAGGCTTTTGGCTCTAAGGCTCCAGTTGTAGCTGCAGACATGAAGGTCAAGAGGAGGTCAGGTTAAAAATACAGGATCCAAGTGCACAGCCCAGGCAGGCTCCACTCGTGGGGACTTGGCTCACAGACCCTTGACCTTGCCCAGATGGTACACCAAAGGATCGTGCTGTCAGCCTGACTGCCCAAATTCAGCCAGTTTGGCCCCCAGGGAGATCTCTTAACACTTCCAAACCAAGCAGCTGCATCCACTGCCCCACCAGTACCATCACAGACACTTCTGCATGAAGCCTGAGTGGAAACTCAGCGAGGAAGAGAGGGAAGTGAAGGGATCAGCAAGAGAAACAGCAGTTCTGGGAGCTGTCCTGGATGTCCTACCTCAGCTCCTCATCACCTCAGCATCAAAGGTCTTCCTGTGCTCTGCAGAGGACAGCACTTTAGGGAGGAGTTATCATAACACCCTCCTGGGTGCTTTGGACTGAAAAAACCGAGTGCAGAGTGGAGGACTGAGTTCAATCTCCCCATCTTATTCCTCTCTCCGCCTTTAGATCATGATCCTCGACATTTAGTATTTACTTGGAGCTCAGACTCTGCAGAGGGGCTTCAGCCAGTGGCAACCAATTCCAACAGCAAGTCAAGAGCTTGTAAAGATGGACCTGACAAGAGACACCCTCAGAGAAGGTGTGTGACCATTTGCCTGCCCATATTCCAGTTTGGAGAGGATGGGAGAGGGAGCTGTAAAAGGCATTTGAAAGTGCAAGTTCCATGTTCTTTGGGAGACAAATACAACCTGTCCCAGGTTCTTTGGGGGGGGCAAATGCACATTTATTTAAGGACTCAGACAAGGTAAAAGAGAAAAAAAACCCACAGAAGTCCAAGTGCATCTCAGTGGCAGTCTCTGACTCTTGCATAATTTGCAGGGCACTCCAGTGGTTTCCAAAGCCAGGTTTTCATTCCCTGACTGACAGCACTGCTGGTTTAACTTCAATACTCTTCAGCTACTCAGCATACACAGGCATCCAGCCTGGGAAACTGCAGCCAGGACAGTGAACATCTGTCAGAGGCCAGAACAACTTTAACTACAGGCTTCCCTAATTCTGTTGCCTCTGGAAACAGGCTTCTCCTTGCAAAATCAGGACATGAAAGTCCTTAAGTGTGTCCTGGCAGGATGACTGTTGTGCAGGGTCTTTGGGATGCTGTGACTCAGGGGCTGCAGGGCCTCACCCTGCAAATGGGTAAGGGTTGATGGGAGCAGGAGGGGAAAAGTTCAGACTGAGGCACTCGCTGGTGGATCCTGGAGTGATGAAGATCAGTTTGGAAATCAGGAATTGAGAGGCTGGAAGTGGCAAAGATCAATGAATACATCAACTCAAACAGGAGCTGATCCATAAAACAAGCTGCTGCCACTCAGCAGAGAGCTTGTGCTGGGATGTCCCAAAAAGACAGTGGATGAATGGAACACACATCCCACTGATCTGTGTTATCAGCAAGAAGTGCTTTGACCCTCTCTGCTTTTGGCCAAAGGGTGCTGGTACATCACAGAACTCCCTGTGGGCTGCAGTGGAGCTGTACTGGTTTGTACTGGCTCAGATCCACAGCTCTCAGCAGGGCTGGAAAGAGGAGCTGCTCTCAACTGTAGCTGGCTTGGGATAAAGCTTCTCAAACCCGTTTCAAATCAAACAGGGTCAATAAACAAAATAAACAGAGTGGGAGAACGGAGGGGAGGTGTGTGTGGGGTGGGAGAGAAGATCATCCCCAGGGCTGTTGTGTGAGCCCAGCCACATGGGAACGAGGGCTTGCAGGAGAAGGGTGCCTGGTGGGAGCAACACAGGGTGGCTGAGGTATCCATCCCAGACTTTCCTGGTTCAGCTGGGATGAAGGAGTGCATGAAGGAGTTTGAACTGCAGTGCCACAGGCTCCCAGGCTTTCTGCACCAGCAGTGTCATGCCCAGCTCTGCAGAGTGCAGAGGAAAGGGTTAACACCTCCCAAAACTCAGTTTGGTTGGGAATGAAATAGAAAATCTGAAAGCAGGTCAGTACCTCAGCTGCTTCTGAATTCTCATTAATTTGCATTCCCTCCTCATTTATTAATGGGCTGACTCACACTGTATTTGCTTTCCCTTTGCTGCAATTTGCAAAATTCCTTCTTATTCCCAGTAGCCCTCTTGGCAGTGTTATTTTTCTGTTTTTCCCTGGCCTTTATCATTTCCTTGCAGCTCTTAGCTAAGTTTGCATATTTTTGCTCAGTTCCCCCGACTATTTCTTTCCAGCCTTTTTCTTTTCATCTTCAGGCCTCCTAAAATATCCCTTGGGGCTATCTCAGCATCTCTGGGAGCAGCTGGGATTTTCCTGCCACCCATCATGCCCATGAAGGGGATTTTAATAGCTCCCTTGGCCCTCCATTCCCTTTTTCCCTCCAGTTCTATGTGGGGACTCAGGTGGCCTGTAAAGGCTTGGAAGCATCCAGGGCTTGGGGCAACCTGGGTTTCCAGACAGGGAACCACAGAGCTGAGCAGCCAGTGGGTCCTGTGGAGATGCTGCTCTGCTCTTCACTGCTGTGTGCTGCCAAATCTCTGTGCTTATTGCAGAGGACAGGCTGGTTTCTTCTCCTGTGCTCCAGCCAGCACTGACCATCTGATGGGTCTGTTGAAGGTGTCACAGATTCCTCCTGAGGGAGGATCTCTGCTCTCTGGTGACCAGTGTGAGGACCCAAGGCACTGGTATGAATTTGTATCAGGGGAGATTTAGGCTGGGTATTAGGAAAAGGTTCTTCCCCCAGAGGGTGGTTGGCACTGACCAGGCTCCCCAGGGCAGTGTCACAGCCCCGAGGCTGCCAGAGCTCCAGGAGGGGTTGGGCAATGTTCTCAGACACAGGGTGGGATTGTTGGGGTGTCTGTGCAGGGCTAGAGGTGATCCCTGTAGGTCCCTTCCAGCTCAGGACACTCTGTGATCCTCTGATCTTTCCCTGCCTGTGGTGGAGTCAACTCTTCCCCATCCCGAGTCAGACAGGCTGTTCCAGATGCTCCAGGACTGTGGTTCCAGCACCACTGCATGTCCTCTGCTCCCCTCATTTACCTCATTCCCAGCCTCTGAACCCACAGAGAGCACGACCTGCCTGCACCAGCTCATTAAGGGGGCCCCGTTTGGCCTCACGACTCCCCCCCCCACGAGGGTCTGTGCGAGGCTGGACGAGCCTTTCAGGGTGGGGGGGGGATCTGCAGGTTTGTTTTCCCATTAGCTGGAGAGCCTGGCGGCTGTTCCCCTGCCTGGCGAGGCGAGAGGGGTGTTTTTGTAGGTGCCAGCCCTTGCCAGGGGCTTCCCGGGTGCTCCCACCCCGCGTCCTTCCCCGGGTTCGCCCACAAGAGGGAGGCAGCGACTTGCGGTGTCCACTCCCACGCCGCACGGGGGGTCGGGGGTGGTGCGGGGGCTCAGACACGAAGCCCGGGCTGCGTGGGGGAGGGTGGGGGCCGTACACACCCCGCACAGCCAGAACCCACGCACCGGAATGGGGTGGGGTGGGATGGGATGGGATGGGATGGGATGGGGTGGGATGGGATGGGATGGGATGGGATGGGATGGGATGGGATGGGATG